>CCAG010002844.1:0-74435 GCA_001077435.1 Glossina morsitans morsitans
AAAATTGACGTTTTGACCTCATACATCCTTCGTCTCGGTGGAAGCTGCTAGGTTAAGTTAGTCTTTAGCTATCATAATTTGAAGTCATCAGTAAAAAATGTATACTAAGATGACGTAGCGAATGATGGGCTTGCGGCATGTCAACTAAAAAATATTTGCTTCTGATAAGGTGAGGATAGACAACTTTGGGGGAAGTGCATATCAGGTGATTTTCGTCGTGGTCCGAGCAGAGCGACAAAAAGCCACTCAGGCGTCTTTGTTTAATATCTAGAGTAATTTTAATCTTAGTCTACCATCATCAGTGAATTAAAACTTATGCGAGACTTAGCTCTAGTGTTAATCAAAATATAAATCCCAATTCATCAATTTAAATGAGTGTAGACAAAGCAAGTAAATCCTTTATCGATTGTCCCAAGAAGATATAAATTTGCCTGTTGGACAAACAGCGAACTTCAACTCCGGCCGAGAAGAAGTTAACACTCACGATGTATTCATATATGAAAAAAGGTTTCTGCTCTCTGCCTTGCAGTAATGGCAGAGAATGGAAAATTCGGTCTCAACCACATATAATATCTTTCGCTCAGTTTTGTTATCTTATTATTATCTAATACGTCATTAAAAGTTCTAAGGAAGCAGAATTCCTTACCCGCTCCAGACGTTAAAGGAGTTGTTATTCAAATGTAAATAAAAATTAACTAACTCTAGTTAAGCTCCTTAAACTCTACGTTCTTACATTTAAACCACTAGTCTTCTTATCTACACTCAAAATTGTAATGCAACGCTGAATGACCTCGTTTTGCGGCTTTATATAAGTACTAATATAGCTTTCCATAAGTTACTCTCTCAAGTAAACATTAGCTTGTGAGTGGTAGAGTAAGTAAACACACCTTGTGGTGAAAGCTCTCGATACCAACTCATTGATGCGGCAGCCAACATCTGCAAAAGCAGCGCGCAAACAATGATCTTTCTCTAAGTTGTTCAGCAGCTGTCAAACTACTAGCTTCATTTTCGCAACGAGTCATATTTCTTCAATAAAAAGAAAACGAGGCTGCTCATAAATATGTTGGTTTTTTTCTTTCCCTTTGAAGTAGCTTCACGAATAAGGCCACTTTGTACTCTTCTTGAAATCCGCCAATATATGTTTGATATACCACAAAGAAACGAAGGTTCCGTTAACTTACCAAATAAATTTTTTGGAACGGACCGTTGGCCAGCTTTGAACGAAACCCCAGCTATAAATTGCACCCGTTACAAAGTTTAATGTAATTTTGTTAAGAAATTTGGCTGAAACTTTTGTATAGTATGTTAAATAAAAAATAGTATAAATGATCCATCATATATTTTTTGCTTTATTTAAAATTAATTATTTTAAACTTAAACAATAATTTTTCAGGCTAACATTTGATATCCGCCAACTCAAAACAAAATAAATAAACGGGAAGTATTTGTTTCTTTGTTATGTCATTCACAAGAACTATGTCGACGCTATCGTCATTAAAAAGAGCCAAAGCGGAAAAGACTTCTGCTTATTGAAGAAGTTTCCTAAAAAGTAGAAATATATAAACTAAAAAAATAAACTATTATATACTACAACGCACATTTTTCAAATGCAAAATTTGATATATTCATCCTTAAATTAAAACGTTACAGGCTTTTAACTATCATCAAATAGCGGCCAGAATACTTAAGAACTTCAAGTATAAGAGAAAAAAATGTTGGATACAAAGTAAGTTAAAATACTATAGCGACACACGGGTCGCCATTGAATGATTAAATTAAATGAGTCTCATATCCTTTTTGGCTGTTGCACATGTCCGTGCAAATTTCACATCGCCTTGCAACGCAAATAGCACAGAGTATAAAGATTACAAAATAACTCCAAGCGACAGAATGAAGTTGTCTATGGTCTAGTTACGACTGCAATGGAAAAGGAATTGTAATAAGATAAAAAATTAAACTTAGCTTATTCTCCACAACAAACAAATGCGACATAGGCTAGGACCGTCTTTACCTCGTCCAACCTCTGCTTATTTTCTGCCCCGACGCGCACCTCTTTGCCTTAAGTTGTTTTCCTCTGGCAGAATCAGGTTTTCATATTTTTCTTAGTTCTTTCCTTATTTAAATACGTATAAATGTATATAAAGTAAATGTACAATTCGACAAACGTGAATGTGTGTGACCACACATGTTCTTCATTTGTACCAAACAGCTATTTTTTTTGTGACAGTATTTTTTATAAATACAAAAATTTATTCCTGGTAGATATATGAATTTTACAGTTTTTATGCTTACACAATATGAGTGAGGACACGCAAGTTTATTTGTTTTTTCTTGCTGCGCTTTGCTTTTTTTTGTGTACTTTCTTTGCAGTTTTAATAATTGAAGAAAACTTCAGAGGCGCCATAGAGTATTTACATTCTTGATCTGCATCAAAATCTGAATCGTTGTAAACACGTCAGTCTGGATGTCTGTCTGTGCAACGCCTGCTTTAAAAATGTTTCTATTCGCAAAAATGAAGATTGAATGTAAATATGGTGTGAACATTGGAAATTCTTGCACGCAAATTGTCATTGAAAATGGGAAACATCAGCAAGAGGACAGGGCTAACAGTGCAACACAATTGCACTTTCTGAGTTTTACGCAATTCATAAACTGCAACGGATACAAGCTAAAAGTTTCTATGCTTGTTCTATAAAAATGGAAAAAATCAACCACGTCCATCCAATATTAGAGAGAATTGTAGTGCAGCTTTTTTTAAGGCCAAGGTCTTGGATATAAAAATGTCGGTCCAGCCAAATATAATTTCCCCATCATTCTCTAGTCATTTAAAAATTCTGCTCAAGCCCAACGTGTATTCGTTCTTATCTTAATATTAACGACGATGCTTAGAAGTAGCCTGTGCGCGATATTTAATTGCAAAATAATAAGAAAATCTACTTATCGACCGTGTGATTTATTGTATCGGCGTACCACATATATTTCAAAACATATTTTTCTATTACTTTCTTGCACAGTATAGATAATCGGCCAATCTAGAAATAATATTTACATATACCGTCATATTTAGTGGACTGTCGAACTTGATACAGAAATGTTGTTGTAAAAAGTTGAAGGGATTTTTAAAACTTCTATCGAAGAACTTTATAAGTTTGAGGCAATAAAAAGTACAATTCTCTGCGAATTATATGCGGACCTTCTAAAAAATTAGGTAGTTACTTGAGTTTAAACTTGCAAGAAAAATATTGTATTGAGTGTATAATCATAACTTCTGCAGACGATCAGAAACACACCGATTTCTTCTTTTCTGATGTTTAAAAGAACACTCATTGAGTTGGTGATGCCGCCCAAACTCTTAATACCTCTAACACACTTTCAAAACGAATGAGTGTTAAGAGTTATTGGAGTTGTACTTGACACAACAATAGCAAGCATTAGATAAAAAAAGCAACAAAAAGGCAATCGCTTACTTGTGAACGGTACGCTTCACTTTATTATCAGGAGTACATCTATACCAAAATGAGAAAGCACATATCTATATGAAAGCACATGCACTCAACACATATCTAAGTGTACGAGAATAGATGGAGACATGTTAGCTTGTTTTTGTTGTTGATAGTAAATCCGGTTAAGTTTTCTGTGCTTCCATACATATATTTTCAATTGGGCATTTGTATGAACTAAAAGGCAATGAAGTGTAAATACATCCGTAATTAAGTTAATTATGTGCTTAATGCATGTGACAAAATCAAATACGTGCAACTATGTCTTTGCAAATATGCTTGTGGTTATAGAATCGAATGCGTAGACTTTGATATGAGTCTCTAATTTGGACGATGAAAGGAGAAGGCATTTCCAAGCAGCTTAAACAAGTTGAGATATTGTGTGGGTGTTTTTGTATGTAACTCCTTGTGCAGAACAGACAGATTGGCCGGATTGAATTTATGGTCGATACAAGCAAGCAACATAATTGAGTTATTATTGATCATAGGGAGATGTGAATAAATGAAACATAGCTACAATTATCTGCATTATTTTAAGCCGAGACAACTAAAAACCAAACAGTAGATATGTGTGTAACAAATATAATTTGTTATAAATATGGAGAAACTTTTTATTATTATTATTATCATTATTTTATTGATTTTACCCAGAGAAATAATTTTTAAGATCAATATCTTAAAGCTCTAGCATCATCTGAGGCTATCGGCTTCATTGAAAACTCTATCGCACTTGTGATTTCAACCCACGAACGTTGAGCGGTTAGTCGACCACTCAGGTGGATCATTATTAAAAGAAATGATGTCGTAGCAATAATTTAATTGTATTTAATTTACTTTTTTACTGAAAGGAAAAAAATCTATATTTTCCACCTACGTTGGCTTTTTTTCGTACATACACATTTACATGTTAACCATAGATCATATCCATTCAAAAACACAGCATGGTTTATGCTTCCATTTTGTAAACCTTTGAGAGAATGCGATGTCATATCAAGAAACCATTGACAGAATCCGTGCCCATACAAGTATTGAATATGAAAGAACCAGCATGCAGATAACTGCTAATTAACAGCGTTACAACAGCTATTGATAACACACACACACAAAAAGTCCGTAAGAATTTTCTAATCTTAAATTTTAAGGAAAATGATGGAAAATGTTGTATTTTGTCGTCTCTGGCAACACGAGGATGAGAAAAGAGTATTAAACCAATCCCTTTCCTGAAGAATAAATAACAATTAAGTTTGCAACCGTTCTCTTAACTCATATAGCGGAAAATTATTAGTTAGTAGCATTAGTAAATAGTTATTTTCTTTGTTTATTGCAGTTTGCTACCCATTCCAAAATGCATCCGTTTAATACCCATTACTCATCATGGTCTTCTTAATAATTTTTCCTCTACCTTGTTTTTCATTTTATTAGAATATCGTGCAGACGTATACAAGCTGATGTCGTTAATCATAAGAGTTTATGGCTCTTCTTTTTTATAAGTCATAGTTTTTGCGACTTTGTATCAAATTTGGTACTCAAGAGCAGCGCTTACAATAATACTTTCCAGCATCAATTTTGTATTAGAAGAAGGTTTTGATTTGCGAAAACCAAGAAGGGAAATATGTTTGTAACTAATTTGCGACCTTTGACAGCTATGTGATGTAACTTTGCTTTCTTAAAAAATGTTTATGGTCGCACAGCTGTGCATCTACGTTGTATATAAACGCAGGCATCGCAGATATGTAAACATAAAACCGGAACTTTTGTATAGATGATGTCTGTTTATTAAAAAGATTAAAAAAATAATTTGTATATTGGTCGTCGCTATCTAAATATTTTCCTCACTTGTCTGCCAGTCTTTGCATGCCACTTCAAGGAAACAGTTGCTCTTTGAAAGCAAACCAGTCATGCAATTATTTTTGAAATTTTCGTTAGTAGTGAAGCTCTATCGTGCTCAGCAAGTATCCCATCGATGCAAATAGGAAGTACTCCGGCAACCTGAGGAAGAGGCATGGGCTACCACTTCCCAGTTGAGGGCACCCAACGTCTCATAAACATGTTTTCCCGACGAATGTCGTGCAGAAAATTGCCTTGTTTCCCTTTTCTCAGTAAACTTCAGCAGACTTTAATAGAAAATAACAAATCATATCTTTCTGACCTCGCTGAACAATGAATATTAAATTCCTGTCAAAGCGATCTAGTCTCGCAATTGATATCAATGAATTTTTGCGCCTGGCATTCTGAAAATATATCCATTTTTATTTGGAACAAAATTCGCCGGGTTCACTGTTAAGACAAATATTTTTGCACTGCACTATGTTCGTGTTACGAGTGGTTACTGTTGCTGAATGTCCGAGCTATAAAAAAGAAAACAAAACAACTCAGTATGTCCTCTATGTACAACTAGGGTCATCTCTAGGCAAATTCCGAATGCATATGTACTATATGTGCTACATATTTGATACTGAACTCCAACCCAAAATGTATAAATTTTTATTAAGCTTATTAGGACTTTTTTTTTTATTCATAAAATCACTCTATGAACTCTAAAAGGAGAAGGAATTGATTTGTAGAAATAACAGTGTAGTGTGCTTGTACACAGACCAATAAACTCGACACACTTACCGCATATTATTTTGCTACGTAATATGATTATAGGCAGAGCAATAAACCCACCACTCCTACCATATACTGTTTCACTGTTTTTACGACTCGCATAACAATGTTTCGCATTTCGGTTAACTGCGTTGTAATTAACATATTTGTGGCAATGCTATACGCTATAGGTTCATTGTTGCACGAAAGCAATAAAAGTGGCAGTTCGGTATTATATTTTCCCAAAATAATTATTGTAAATATGGCAAAGTAAGCAATATTAGATCAACATACACACAAACATATAGAATTAAAATTCTATATAACCACCGAAAAATCGCATTATCGAAATCATTGTGAAAACTTATTTTTGTTGCATAAATTAGCGCTTACGACCAACAACATACACACAAACCCAATGAATTAAAATTGTTTATAACCGGCCGAAAATCGTAATAATGAAATCATTGTAAAAACTTATTTTGATCAATAAATTAGTCCTTACGACCGGATAGGCGCATTTGCTGACGAAGGGATATGCATTGCAAGTCAAGGCACCTCGACGCCCGCATAGCTAGTGAGTCTTTATTTGTTCCCTATGCTGTGATAGGTAATCTATCTAAACTCTTCCACCCATTATTACCCAAATAGTAAACTTTCACTACATACAAGAAGAAATCATTACAAATAGATGTATATCCCATAGAGCACATTTGCGCATCTACACCACTACTTTATACATTTTTCATTCTATATCGTATATATACTGCTTTTCCCTAAAAGAGTTACTGATTCCTAACTTTCATATTCTCTCATCCGTACATATCATGTATAATCTGATATGATTCTTCTCCTCTCTGCTGTTTATTTGAGATTTTTTTTCTTTAATCGTGAATTATTATGTTTTTGTTTAAGCATGCAAACTTCAGTGTTATTTAATTCAGTTGATCTATGTAGCAGCTTTTTTCTGCGTACATATGTGAATAAATAAATTAATAAAGTATAAAGTAATAAAGTATAAAGTATAAAGTTAAAATATATTAAAAACTGCAACCTGCAGCTTAAACACAGACATGGACAAACACAGGATGGACAGACAGGCCTAGATCGATTTAGGAAATAAAAACCGAATCGATCAATACAATAAATTGTGGGTCTATCACAAACCCTTGCATATGTTACATACGTTCGCACAAACTTAATACACCCCGTACCATAAGTAGCGTACAGTATAAACATTACAGTTAAACATGACTCGCCATTAGATACATAGCAACAATAGTTTACTTAATTCATTCGATATAATTTTTCCTGTTCTAATACTGACAACCGGCTAAAAAAATGGAATTCTGGTTATCGCAAACTTGTATCGTTAAAGAAATACAGTTATGAAATTTGCTTTGATATATCAATATATGCGACTGTGTGTTGTTTAAAATAAAACAATCAAAACACTGGAATAGGACACGGCCTACAATTAAATATCCTACACCACTTGACTTAATACAATTATTTTGGGGAAAACGGTCAAAAAAGTGGTCCAAGCCAAACCATTTTCAATGACGTTCGTTCGTGGGCTAAAAAATATGACAAGTTTCTTCATAATGTTTCAAATCCTTCGGCGAGTGGGTTGAACACAAGAAAGGAAGATAGACAGATGGACAGAAAAGCAGAGGTATGCTAAAAGTCTATCTTAGGTCGTTCTGTGTATTGTGTACTCTCGCACAAACTTAACATGCCCTTATTTTACAAGTGGTTCAGGGTATAAAAGCAAAAAGCGTTCATTTCGCATCTATATTTAATTATTTTATTAATAACTTTTCTCTTAATTAATAAAAATATCGCATGGTTTCTCTACATATATGTTCATTCACTTTCTTTGCAGTATAACATAAGCGTACTTGTATGCATACAACTAACGCCTATGAAGCTTTTGCTTGCGAATAAATTCAAAGACTATAATTTTGTATGCAGTCAAGTTTTCTTTAGTAACAAATTTGGAAATTCACACTTGCAAACAAGCAAAGTTTTGATAATAATTAGCACAACATAGAATATCGTGGGAACATACACCATACATGCACACAGTGGTAATATGTCCTCGAACTACATTCGGTTAAACTCAACTAATTTAATGAATATTGTTGTAATAATTCGCTTAAAGCAACAATTTAGAATGCTTGCAGACTTAAAACATACGAACGCATTTACAAACACTAATATTGCAACAGATTACGATAATAACCCTTCAACGCCCACACAAATATGTACATATAGACTGCGTGCAACCATGGTCTTTTAAGGAGAGTACGCGCAATGAGTTTATTGTTTGTAGCTTATAGCAAACCGCATATATACGTGCCCGCAGACGCTTAGCATTATTAATAAAAAGAATGAAGTTTTTGCTTCAAGTCGACAGACGCTAAAGTGGGGCAACCAGCGGTTAAATTTTATTGATTTCTTTAAAAACTTATTTTCAAAAAAGTAACTTTGTTCTATATGTCAAGCGTTAAAAAATTCTTTTTTGGTTAAAATTTCATTTAATTTTCTTGTCTTTAGCCCGCATTCCTTGCTACAATATGTAAAGGATGGTTGTAAAAGGTTGGTTAATCTCATTACATACCATCTGCTAATGTGCCACTTTTAGCAGTACTTACAAGAGAAAGAAAGAGGGAGCAAGGAGAAAGAGGAACAAATTTGTCTACTATTTTAAAGGCACATCGTCCGGTCTTGTCTCTGGCTTACCGACGCGATGAACAACTTGTTTTAAAACAAAATGAATTAAATTTAACAATTGAAAAAGAAATACCATAATTTACTTTAAAAAATAATAAACCTATAAAAAAGAAGAGATTTTCTATCAAAAAGTAAGAACGATTTTTATTTTTCTTTAAAATTTGTGCCCTTTCAGACGATGTACATTTTGAACTTTTAGTTCGAACTGCATCGACGGAACGCTCTTTTGAATATCATCCTAAGGTTAGCCTACAGTTTCCACCTTACATGTACGTCCATCCATCTATGGTCTTAACTGCCGTTGCGAGTATCTTTATCTTGTTTTTGTTGAAGGAGGGGGGGGGGGGGGGGGAAGGAGGAGTATAATCAGTTTGTGAAAATATTCTACCATATTTTACTACATGCAGATAATTTTACCTCTCAGGTCTAGGCAAGCGGATAGAATGCTTCATGTGCGGTGTTATTATTTAGATTACCTGTCGTGGTATATACTTTTAGTTTTCTTCATCACTAAGTTGCGAAGAGTAGAGCGCATAAAGTGCATTTAAGAAATTACACTCGGAAGAACGCAGCACTACGGTAACAACTGATATGTCACTCACGTTGCAAATGCTCGGCCTTCATTCAACTGCTGACGCACACATCAAATATCTTTAAATTGAAATGTTTAGTTCAAACACGACAGAACTCTTTCGCCAACTTAATCGTATCGCGAGACCCGTGTAGTTCACTAATATGTTTGGGAACTTGCAATTGCAAAAAGTTTTGTCTGACCTCCTCTAAAACATGAAAAGCCCGGCAGCAACATTTTCGACTTAATACGCTTTCCGAGTTTGATGACGACAAAATAAAGCAAACTGTGGAAAAACGACGTGTAAGGTCGCCGAGATTCGACTTCGATCATTCGCTATCACATGAATCGTCACTATAAGAATATCATCTGCCAATTTGACATAAAAAAATAAAAACCAAATTACTTTCCAATCAAGCCAGCACTTAGTTATTTACGGTTTCTTTCAACTTTTCCTACAACGTCCCAAGCGAATTGTCTATTATTTGAAGTCCCCTTCCGTAAGTTCCTCCACATCATACGCGTATATAATTTTTTCGATTCATCCTTCGAATAAACTAAATTTTTGTGTTTCCTAAAAATTCTCCAGTGCCAGATACGTACAATGGTTGTTGACACTTGGGAACTACTTTTCACAGTCGACCTCCTTCCATTTTCATATTGATTGTATAAACGCATTAATCGACTGGCAGCCTGGATGCTGTTCTACGTAAGCAGAAATTAAAAATTCAACTCCTCCTGGTAAAAAACGCACAAGCAAAAATAAACTTTCATAAATTTCTTCTTCTTCTTCGTTTGTTAGTCTGTAAATGAACAACAAAGGATTTATTGAGTTGAGCAAAAAAGGTTCAATGTGAGAACGAAGTTCTTTGTTTCAAGCTTCATAGCATGATTGTAGACGCATATATATGTGTATGTGTGTATGTTTTCGGGTTATCACGTTCGCCACGTAGCTTTGCGGGAAATGATCATTCCAAGTTTTAATTATGTCCTTATTTTATTTAACTTTCTCGGCTTTTGTTTTTGTATTTTTTATTTTCTATTAAAATTCATTTTACATTAACTTTAACGTCTTGTAACGGCAGAGCTGTCAGGTGAAACATATGCTATAGAGAAACTTTTTGGGGTGACATGGGGGATACAAAAATGTTTTCGAATGTTTTGAAAAAATCGTGAACATTTTCTATGAATATTCTAAAAAAATGTTAGCAACATATTGATGTTTACATAGCAATTTTTTTTATTACTATTGTTTGCATTGCGAGATATATAATAATTACTTCTTCGTTAACTAATTGTTAAATTATTTAATAATTAATTATTAAAACATAAAATTTATCATTGTTCGCGTCACAATAGAATAAAATTTAAATGTGAAAACTTTGTATCCATAACTAATATTAAATTCTTGTGCAGATAGATATGCATTGCATTTATGTTGGCCGCTCTTCCCAAAGAGACGCAAAGTACGTTGACCACAAGTTCATAGGGTCGAACGAGTATCCTTCGGCATAACGCGCCTTGCATGAATGGCGCGTGGACAAGTGCCGTTAAATAAAACAATTAAAGGGATTTCAGAAGCGTCCTGTAAACTTTCCATAGCGCACGTTGAGGAACACAAATCTCATTATAAATCCTGGTCGACTTCACGCACCAAACGTCGAAAAGACAGACAGATTTTTGGTAGCCTTGAATTCTTTGTAAGGCTACAGTAGCAGGACGACTTCTCAACGCCACTTCCGATTTACGGATGACTTCGGTGCTTTTCAGTTTAGACGGAACTTTACCATCAGTGGACATGTTCAGAATTTGTTTGGTTCTAGTCAGCTTTCTTATATTGAAAGGTTAACTGTTATTTTACATTTGCAATTACTTTCGAGCTGTTTATGAAACCGAGTAGAAGCTCAAGGCACGTAGATTGTCGTTTTTTCTCACACCCATCATCAATGGTTGCAACGCGCGGACGGAAACTTCTGACATACTATAAAGAGTGTACATGCTTGATTAGTATGAAATTTTCAATGTACTTACGCACGTCGATCTGGTGGTATGTCCTTCGATGTAGATATGTATAGGAAATATTTCCTCGTAAGGTTGAGATGTTAAATTTAACAAAAGTGTTGGAAGTTTTTTACATGTAATTTTCAAGCTGATGTCGGCGTAAAGGACGTGGAGTAACGGAATTGCTTCCAACAATCACATATACAGGATAATGTTTGAGCATGAAGTTCTAACAGCCTTTTTGCAGACAAACCGTACTCAATGATTTATTGTTCCATTCTTTTTTTCTAAATTTCGAACAATTCGCTTAAGCTCTTTTTAACTAATTTGAAATTATTCAGTAACTACAATAACTTTTTTAGCAATCAAGATTGCTCTGCATTTTAATTACTTGCCCAAAGTGTAAGTAAACAGTTTGTTATGCAAGAAATTCATTCAATCAAGATTCCAGAAAAGCAAAAAAGAAAACAAAAAACGAACATTTATGCGTACGGAATATATACCCACTCTTCTGTAGTTTAAATTTTCATGTAACATCTCAGACTTCACTATAAAAATCGAAGTATGAAAAGAGTAAGGGATTGGTGTTTATTTTGTTCTAAATGCAATTTTGCAAAGTACCAGGTACTACATTTTTATTTACATTGAAGTCGTTACTGCTTGCTCCACATAAAACTTATTTCTTAAAACATTATAGCCGAACGACACCGACCTTTAAATATCCTGCACCACAGCCCGTTTTTGGGAGGGTACACAAAATGTGAACTGACGTAGTCCAAGTTTAATGAAATTGCTTTTCTTGTAAAAGATCTGGATATTCTTCACCACAAAGTACCAAAAAACAAATATTTTACCATGCAAAAGGTTTCTTATATAAGAATACTTTTATAGTATACATAAACGAAGAAACTTAAAATAAAAAATATATTGACATAGTTAATTTTTACTGAACTATGATCATATTCTCTATCAATCGGTGCAATTAAATGCGAATCTCGCTTCAGTCCTTCTGGATGTTACACGTACGTTTGCACAAGTTTAACTTGTCTTATACCACAAGTGGGGTAAAGTATAAAAGACGTGCTTTTATGAATGAGATAAGCAAAATTTGAAAATTCAGAAAAAAGTGTAGGGCTGTGTCCGCCATACAAAATCTACTAAACATCGGAGCCAAGGGCAATTCGAAAATTTTCGTACCCATAACTTCATTTGTACATCATTAAATGTCATCAAGGCTGCCCAAGTGACGGTTTGAAAAATTTATTTTAAGTAGCCATTGGTATCTGGGAATTCTCAAAATAAAACACTTTTTCACTACTGAAATATTTTCCTTTGGGTTATATATTATATTCTGACGAATATACGCCATAAAGGAAATGCGAAGTTGCTTAACTTTCTGTACGTAAACTATCTGCATTGCGGAAATCTAAGAAAAACTTTTTGTTGCGAACAATTTAATTGAAACAAGTGACACCTCAGATAATAAAAGTTTACAAATTATTAAAAGATGATCCACCGATCGATAAAATATTAATCTGGTCAAACATTTGCTAGAGCGCAAATCTATGAACTCATTTGTATCTTCTGTAATAGATTTTATTTGAAGCGAGTTGAAAAAGTTAAAAGAAAAATTCCATCCATTACCATGTTTCGAGAGATTGACCACCACCCAAACCGCTTTGTGACCGTCCCTTACGCGTGGGAGCAAGTTGAAGAAAAACATTCGAAACTTCCTAAAATTTTTAAAAGCTATCCGTTACCAAGCAAAACAAATTACTTGAAAGGAAACAAGGTTTCTGACGGGTTTTATATTTACAGCCAGTAGGGCGAAGCAGGATGAATTTGTTTGGATATGAATACACTTCTCACAGTAATTAACGCGCAAATGTTTTATAATTGACGCAAGATCTTTATTTCCTTTTACCGAAGGATGAGGCGTGTAATCATTTTGTCAAAACGTTTGCAATGCCGAGAGGGAAGCATCAGAGACCACACAAAGTATACGTATTCTTGATCAGCATCAAACTCTAATTTGCTTTAAGCACTTCCGTCTGTCCGTCTGCGTAATATCTGTTGCAAACATTCCACTGACCACAGAAGTGTAGCTATCGACTTCAATTTTGCCAGAGACATTACAAGTTCTTGCACGCAGGAAGGTATTGAAAATGGACCAAATTGGTCGAAAGACACGCCCATGTCACCACGTAAATTGAGAACCCCTCTGTTTTGCAAACGGAATTAAAAATTGTTTTTGTAGTTCATTGCTCATAAGTTATAGCAGATAAATGTACAAAAATTTGAACGCATATTCCACAAAAATGGGAAAAATAACCACGCCTACCTAATATTGTAATGTATGAAAATATGATTTTGTTTTCAATACCTTTATAAGGCGTAGAAACAAGCTTCAAAAAGCCTATAAAGTGTACAAATTCCTGGCCAGTCTCAAATTCAGAATCTGCCTAAACACGTCGGTCTGTTCCTCTGTCCATCTGCCTATCCACACTGCGCAACTGTGTACTACTTGTGGTAAATATTCCCCCATCAGCGAAAATCGAAATGTCGCCTACAAATTTGCAAAAGAATTTGGAAGTGACCTAAACTTTCCTAAGGACACGCCTAAAACGTCCAGACGCCTATGCGACAAAAACTTTTATGTTAAAAATAAAAAAAATTAATCCCGCCCACTCCATGTTATAGAGCATGAACTTGTAGATTTCTTATTTTTTTTTTGTCTTTTTTTAGGATAACGGTGATGGATATAAAAGATTCGGTCACGACTGAATATAATTTTCTTACTTGTTTTCTAATTATTTATTTCATATAGGTAAGAACCGCAATAGCTATTCTTGATTTATTGACTTTGATTATTCGATCCGATTAAGCGTTCTTTTGTTTTCATTTTGGCAATACGCCATCAAGAACCGTTTCAATGAATACAATAATAAGATCTTTGATAAGAGAAATCTTTGCTTCATTTACTTTTTTGACAAAAAGAAGTAAGAGAGTACACATAGTGCGGAATAACTTTCCATAAAGCGTTTATTGCGTTGCACTGACCTTTTCTTACTTGTATAATAAATTCATAAATACATGCAATGCAATGAAGAAAAGAGCCCGGAAATAAGTAAACCATTCGCACGTATAGACAACGTGTAAAAGCGCACGTATTAGAAAATATTGTGTAGAGGTTTTGATGTTATCGCCTCAGATTGAATACTGGATTTGTCAAGCATTTGTACAGTAAAGAATGACATGGTAAATTTTTTAATATGTCGTATGTGGTTTTTAAAGTAAGATTTTATTTCGTATTGTCTGTGCAAGCAGCTCCCATTTAAAAGTAAAAAATAATGCTGGCGTGGCAATCAAGATTTCCACGTTGTTGTCATCAACACTTGCCAAAAAATATTAATCATTAATTTTTATTCGTTTTAAAAGCTCTCCCTGTTGGAGACCTCAGTGTTAAATCAAGCTTCCTCACTCAAGGATTTCCTTAGGTAATAGTCTTTTTGTTATAGTCGAACTTCCCTTTATGACTATTTCCATACTTGAGATTGTTATTTTTATATCCATTACTGTAAGATGGGGGTATACTAATTTGGTTTTTTTTTCATAATGTATGTATCACCCAAAAGGAATCTTCAGAGCCCCCCAACGTATATATATTCTTGATCAGCGCGAAATACTAAGTTGATTTAGCCATGTCTGTCCGTCTGTGTGATCTGTATTATCTGCATTCTCCTGGTCGCAGAAATGAAGATATCGAGTTTAAATTTGGAAACATTGGAATTTTATGCACGCACGTTGTTATTGAAAATGCTCTAAATCGGTTGGAGCAGAAGCCTGCGGCGAAGCGTGAACTGAACGCAACTCCGTTTTTCTTTAATAAAAATTTTTGGATTTTTTCTCGTTACTCAGATATTATAAAGGTTGGAAGGTTGATAATTTCTACATTTATTTTGCGAGTCACTCTACCCTTTACGTGTAAAAATGGACCCAATCGGCCATATCCACACAAAGTTACGAGTAATAAAATTTAATATCTTTCACTTTTTTGGGGTTTAATGCTTTTTTATCATGAAGAATTATTATCTACCTAAAAATGGGTGCATCTTAAAATGAACCATCTGCCATCATCGCGAGGTTATTTTTTCTTAATAATATCAGCGATATGGGGATTAAATCAAAGAACTTGGAGAGTGGAATGCGAAAGGCATAGTGGTAGGTGTGCGAGATTCAGCCCCGCCGAATGTAACTTTCCTATTTGTTATTAATGCAACTATTCATGCGCAAATGTAAACCGACGCCAGCTACAGAGGCAAAAGAGTTATGAGGACAAGAGGTTTTCTTTCCGCATGTCATACTAAGAATATCATATGTCGTAGCGTAGGGTAAACAAAAGCGATTTGCTGAACGTTCCACTATTCGATGTTGAAATCTTCTGTGTTTCAAAGTTGTTTTCATTAATTTCCAAACAAAGATCGAGATAGATATGGTTCAGTCGATTATGTGTTAACGAGAATATGCCTATTTTGGAAGACCTCTGATGCGCCATCGTACACGTTATAAATGCGCATGATAAACTAGAAAATACTTTAAGACTTGGATTGCATTATTCGTCTGTAACACATGGAATGGTCGCAGTCGAGTTAGTTACGTCGTATTCGCCCATCCTTTCATTTAAATAAAAGATATCATAAAATTCGCATCAAAAGAATTGATGTTGAGGTCTTTCTTTCTAAAATGTAGCTAAATGAAACTGTATATCCCCACATTTAACACAAAGCAGTACTGCCTGCAAGGTACTGCCTGTCAATATTGATTGCATAAGGTTAGTACATGTGGCAGCTTTAGAATACATGCGGCCACATACGGCCCATCACCTTACAAGGTTCATGTTTTTATATTCAAAACTTATTACAAAATCATAATAAGAGTAGTATGTGGTAATCGGTGTATATCTCATCGCATAAACTGTGCAATCCCGTAAATTTTATTTTGCTTCCATATTAAATACGACTTGTTTACGATAAGTTTGCAAGGACTCTAAGCATTTCATTTTATTTTTGGACTCATAAACAAACAGGAAATTGCAATTAAATATTTATATTGTTGTTATGCACTTCGTAGGTTAGTGAAATAGCCCAAATGAACACGTGGAACATATATGAATGTTGTATGGATAATGTATAGCATATGAGTTCTTCGAGCCAAGTACGCTCGGGCTAATTTGCATAAGCCTTCAAAATGCACAATACAAGTATGTTTTTATCAATTTGTAAATTTACTAAAAATATTTCATTATGCATCAATAAAAATGTATACATAGATGCACACTATTTACTTACCCTTTACTTTGTATGTTTTCCTCATTTTACAATTCGATTGAAAAATTTATTTCCTCCTGCCCAACAACCGTGCGTTCATTAAAGTTCAGAAAATTAATCCGCAGCTTTAACAATCTTTTCCTTTAGCTTTCCCGTTGCGCGTTTACGCGTTACGTTAAACTAAACTTCTTACTTTTCTGCGGGGCTTTGTAATCATATGATGGGTTGTTCGCTTTTATGTACAGTTGTATAGCATAAATGAAAATCTAGGCAACTTTTGAAAAATAAAATATTTGCGTTTTTAAATTAACACATATATATGCATATATATTCATATTCTAAAGCAACGAGCTCACGTCCTTATGATTTATAAGCATTTCACGTATACACATATTTTGCGGTGGATTTAACAATTTATATGTAACACTGAAGAACTAAATGTCTAAGACGTAAATTCTCGATAAAATGGTTGTGTGTTCATCACACATTCAATCGAATACTCCTCCGGAAAGTCATAAAAAAAAGTTGAATAAAACGAAATACTGCTTTTTGCCGTCAGCCGTCCAAAAGGTTATACACGCACTTATAAGTTTGCCGAACTTGTGATTAATTATTACGAAAAGCCAGTGCAATCGACCAACAGCGACCATTGACGAAGCAAACCAGTGAAAGTCACTTAGTCTGTAAACATAAAAAAAAAAATAAAATAAAAGCACAGGGTGATCAGGCGGTAAAGGTCTCTTAAGCTCCCTTTTTTTAGAAACTGATAAAGTTTTTAACAAGTTATCACATGAAAGCTATGACTAACAGATTTCTGTGAGGGGTTTAACGTTCGCACCTGGCGCGAAGCCTGAATCAGACGAGTTGCCTACAACCATTGGCCATCGAGAGGTTAGTTGATTGAGGACTCCTCAGGGAGAGAGATAAACCCCATTGAAGGGGACCTCGCTATCCTGAAGTACCGCAATAGAAAGTGGGTGTGGGCCAAATTCTCGTTTAGTGGTCTACGTCGAGACCTAACTACACACCTCTTAAATAGCTCCCCGCGAAACTTTTGGGCAACAACAGCCATCACGAATAGTGCCCGAAGAGCTGTACCCAGCAATCAGGCAAGAAGGCATTCGTCCGGCATTCCGATGAGTAGTGTGCATCTTCCTGCCGGAGCAATCCTACTTTGAGCAACCTGACCCCTGTGGACACCCTTTAACTTCTTGGCTGGCTATGACAAATAAAACAAATTTTGCATATATGTATAAACATTTAATTTTGGCATAATCAAATATTTACAAAATGATAAAAGATCCGTCAGTTTGTTGCAGCCTCATGCAAATGATAGCAAAGCTAGATAATAATGTACACAAACTCTTATACGCCATAGTTCTACAATTTCATGTGTATTTTAAATGTTATATGCTGGTGCGTATAACTATAAATATTTAATGGCAATTTTCTGCTTGAATTACGATATAATATATTGATATGATTTAAATTTATTTTTAACCGAATTTGAAAATAAAATGAAAAATTATTTTAGTTACTGTAAAAATATTAAAAAAAAAATTATTTAATACTAAAATAAAATTCTTGATATGAATTTTTTGTTCTTGATGCCCATGCTACCACAAGTGCTTCTTTTTGTTTTTTTTTTTTGGTTTTCTTCGCATTCTGAACGTAAAGAATGCCAATAGAAGATAATGCACTTTGTTAACTAAATAGTTAAAGATTCTATTCCCAATTGACAACATCGTATCTCTGCATTATAAAAATAAGTCATGAAAATAGAACAAAAGATAGATGCAGTCCGGAAATGAGTGTTAGCCTTTGAGTCACATCAGGATGGAATTTCGTAGATAAATGTTAAAAGAGAGTGAACTAAGAGTTCATTTTCATATCATTGGTTGAATGAACAAAAACGAAATGATCGTGTTTTTCAGAGGGGAATACACAAGTGGACATACGAAAAGACGGACAAAGCGGAATTTGATACTGATCACGAATGTATGTAGTTTATAATGACCCTGAAGCTTCGTTCTAGATGATTCAAGCGTTTCGGCAAAATAAATTTAATTTTAATATTCTCTAATATTGATTACATGTAACAACTTCTTTCCTTTCTTATATAAATACTAGAAATAGACATAAACATTTTTGGTAGTTTATAGGTGATGAACAGAACATTTTTTTTTTTAAAGAGGGGTTTTTTTAGTTTACGTTGTACTAACTCCTTGTATTGTCTGATTCTACTTTCAATACCAATCTGCCTGCAACAGCTTCCAATGGTTTTGCCAAGTGTGAAGCTGATAGCTTTATTTGTAACAAGGTGAATCTTTACCATAGGCATTACACGGACGGACGGACGAACATGTTTGATTCTACTTAGTTTCTGATACCGATGAGAAAAATATATACATTATATGATAGAAGTGGCAAGCTTTTTACTGCCAAACCTGTAAAGACTTTTAAGAAATTAGTCAAAATACTTAAATCAGGTCTGTAATCTTCGACTACAACGAATCTACAAGTAAAAGATAATTCATTATGAGAGGTGTATGTTAACGAAAGAAATAATTAACTCATTTATTCGCATAGAGGAAGTGAAAAAATATCGATTTATTTCTCTGCACAACCGGAAATCAATTTGCGAATAGTACGTTTCATTTTATGATAACCGGATATTATATAGCTTAGGCGCATTAATGTTACGTAGTGCCCCATCATACTGCCATCCCTTAACGCAATCATGTAATATCTTTGTGTGGCATTGAGGAAATTAAAGGAATGCTTCTTTTTCCTCTTTCCATTATGGCACTCATTAAAACAAAGACAATAAAGAAACTTTTTTCTTTTTTAAGAAAATATTCAATTTCGTTACAATAGCACCAATACAATGCTGCTCGAAAGAATACTATGCATAAACAAACGCGTGAAAGTGTGTATGACGTCATCATCGTCATTTTCCCCATAAAGAGCCATTAATATTACAATTTGAACAACATCTTCTACTCCTTATCTGAGCCCAATTCCAGCCTTGGATTAATAGGTGAAAGTACTTGAGGAGATAAAGTGCTTTCTAAAAAGAAGTGTGCTTTTGAAGGGTCTTAAATTGGCATTTATATGCAAAAAATAACAAGCGTAGCAGTAGCATGCATACCACAGGTCATAACATATATTATGATTTGGGTTAAAAGTGTCATAAAAGTAATGGCAGTTTAGGTTCAAGTTCAGTTATGTTCAAGGACGAAGCAAAAATTTACATCGAATCTCAACCTCACTTTGTTCATAGTTTGTGGTTTATTGAAGTTTCTTTCTTTTTGTAAAATATTTCCAGTGCTTTTAACATTGATGGCAGATTACGCCTACTTCGTTACACTTAAATGTAGTAACAGTTTGTTCAGATTTTTCTCTTTTATACCCTTTTCCGACTTCGCACGCTTAAATACCAGGTATGTCTTCTCGTTTGTAATGTACGTAGTGTTGTTTATGTACGTAGTGCAAAACCAATGCGCAGTTACCGCAGCCAGCAAAAAAAGAAACAAATATGCTGCATTATCATCAGCCAAGCCTTGAAGTTTGTTTTACTAAATTTTTCTTCTATTGAATTTTTGTAACAAACGTTTTTTGCCAAGTAACACCGACTTTTTTTTCATTGTTTATCCTTAAATAAAATATTTTTACTTGTAAACAGTTTGGGTTAAATCATATCAGAAATACTCATTTTTAATGGCTTCGTAACGGATTTCCTTAATACCGTTTTGTCATCAGTCTACCCATCCTCCTCTCTGCTCAATTATAGACCAGACAATGACTGTTGGTCAAATGCGAAATTGGGAGGGCCCAAGCCAAGAAGCGCCTACCCGTGGTAAATTTCCACAAAAAGTTTCGTGCGACGGCAAGGTAGACGTTTTAGAGAAAATTGTAAAAAAATTGTCCCCAGTGACGAACTGACGCAACCACAACTGATTTAATTAAGAGTAATTACAATTTTATTTCTTATATTTCGACTTTAGATCGTGCTTATCAAATGATACTTTTAGGGCGAGAATGACTGTCGTTCTATTTGCATTACGGCAAGAAATCCCGTTCAGGGTTGCAATTTTCATATTTATACCCATTACCGAAGGATGAGAGGCATATATCATTTTGTCAAAACTATTGCAACCAAAGTATATATATTTTCGAACAAAATCAAGTTCTGAATCAATTTAACCATGTCCGCCTGACCATCCGTCCAGTTGTCCGTCACTCATAAACTATAACAGATGATTTTACAAAAAATTGAATGCATATTCTATGGGTGATGCTGTAATCCCTTAGAGTTTTGAAACAATTAAGATACCACGGGGGTCAGGTTGCCCAAAGGATCCGCTCTGCGAGGAATTGCTGCCTGCAGATTTTGCTGCAGCAGAATCCTCGTAGTTGTGGGTCTTCTACCTGGCAGTGAGGCATGTGTGACGTTTTCTCACTCCGTATGCCATCGGGCACCGTAGGGTTAAGCCTCCGCGGCGGGAACCTACATAAACCCCCTGTCACATTTGTAGCACCTATACAAAAAATTTACCGCGCCTACCCAATATTATAATGTATCAAAATTTAATTTTTTTTAATGTCTTTGCAAGGTGCAGAAGCAAGCTTCAAAAGCTTCATAAGGTACACGCATTCTTGGCCAGTTTCAAGTTAGAAGTGCAAATTAACATCTCGGTTCGTTCGTCTGTCCATTTATATGTCGGCGCAAATGTGTAGTATTTGTGGTAAACATTCTCCCGTTAGCGAAAAAGAAGATACGGGCTACAAATTTGGAAAAGAATTCGGAAATGACTTAAACATTTCTCAAGATACGCCTACAACGCCCACACAACTATACGACGAAACCCTTTGTTTTTAAAACACAAAAAAAGCAACCGTGAAAATTTAGTTCTGTTACTTTTTTTGTCTTCTTTTAGGATAACTGTGATGGGTGTAACAGGTTCGGTTACGACCGAATCTAATTTTCGTACTTGTTCGGCTCAATTTCTTTCAATACCTAATTTTACTTGCTTTAAGCAGTCCGCGGAGATTTAACTTTTCCGACACGCACGCATACAAGCGAAGCTGAGCCGTACGTGCTTGGGTGTATAAAAGCTTTGCACATGTTTACCGCCTAACATGCCAATAAATTAAAGTAAATATTGTGTATGCTCTAGTCAATTCGCATTTGTATATGCGGCCAATTGTTTCCGGCGTTTTCGGTTTGTATGCATAATTGTGTGATAAATTATAACCCCCCAATAAGTAACATGTAATAAAACTTTGAAAATTGGCAAGAGACCCAACTGTTCTAACGGTGCTTTCTGCGTTATTGTTTCACGTGTTAATTTGCACTCGTGCCGCAGGCGGTAAACCGAACTAAATGGACATTAATTTTATTTTCTTTGTTGAAACTTCTCTTAACGATTTTGGGATCCCACTGGGCTGGCGAAGAAAATGACAAAAACTTATGAAAAGTTAAGCTCATTAGTGTCTTCATTGTTTTTAATCACATTTTAGTAAACAGATGCAAAGAAAAAGAAGAATATTTGTTCCCTTTTTTTCTATTAATTCCCTTCGCTTTAAGTGCACTTGTGCTTAATTTATTAATGAGTTTTTCTTGTTCATCGTTGCTTTCGAAGGCATTTAATTAAATATTAAAATATTTGCCGACATAGTTGTTCATCCTAGGACAGAGTTTCCCTTTATCTATTTTAAAAATCTACATAGAAACTTACAATGTGAGGAGCAACTTTTACAGAGCAGGACAATATGTACTTATATGCCGATACTTTTTACTGTTTGGTTAGAGTCTAAGCTAACACCAAACAAATTGAAGACTTTCTCCAACATAATATAAGCAACAATCACATCGATGGAAATGACGTAAGCAATCTTCTTGCATCGTTTTTACTCATAAATTTACAGAAGTAGCTTGCAAAGCAAAAAAGGAATCAGTGAACGACTTTGGTATTGTTCTTTCGCATAAATATTGCATTTTCACTAGTCAATGAGATTCGCTTGCTCACTTTTACTTGATAAATTGTGTTTTCCAATCCTTAGAATGAGCGAGGAAGTTCACCTACGAACTTGCGTAAACTTTCGCATGAAAAATGGAATGTCGGTTTGCAAAATATGAGGAGAGTTTCTTGGCGATATTGCATCGTTTAAATAGAATTTGAATTGGTATAAATCGTTAAAGGCGGCAGGGAATGTATCCAAGATTATGAACGTGGTGGCTGCGCTTCCACGTTTGTAGAAACCTAAAAATTTTTTGCCTAAATATCACCAAGTAGTAACTAAAGGCCTTTTTGTCCCATCATAGAAATATGGTTTGGATCGATACAATCGATTTTGAAAGAATATTCAGATTTCAAAAGGGTCACATGATAATGGGTCTTCGCACATTGTGATTTAACTTTTTCCGGGTCCTGCTCGAAGATAAAAAAAGAACTCTTTGGAGACTATGTTGTGAAACAGATCAAAACATAAATACGAATTGAAAAATCCCTTCTTTAATTGAAAGTAAACTCGTATGTCTCATCAATTATTGTAGAAATTTAACATAGATATCGAGAAGAAAAAAAATCGGTCATTCATTATTTCTAAAACTACTGTTTTTGCAAGCCGCACTTCTCAGTGCAAACTGATTGATTTCAATCATTTTCGTTAAGTTTTTTTTCGGGTATAACTGCTGAAAGTGTGGCACAATATCTATAGCGATTAGTGCAAGCTAAGAACTTAGCATAATAAAGCGTATAAACTCTTCAAAAAAGCCTTACAAATAGTAAGTGACTTGTCTCGTTGTAATCAAGCTACAAAACCATCATTACTTAGTCTAAAAGCGCTGAATTCTGTTTAGGCTTCGAATGAACAACATACTGTGGTGTTGTGGGTCCATTTGACTTTCAGCTATGTTTTAAAATTAAAATTGTCACTTCCAGGAACGTCTCGGAGTAAACAGAAGACTTAGAAGAAATTCGCTGAATGAGCTATGGCTTAGTCGGACTATGAAAAATATATACAATTCAATCGTACGACACGATTGATTCAGATGCACAAGTGGTAGATGCACAAACTCACTCAAAACATTCTTTGACAAGGCCGTAATAATAACGTGAATCCACGTGTATCACAATGTATAATATTCAAGTCAACGGAGCGTTCGTGCTCGATTCAACCGCGTGCAAGTTCAAGTCTCACAAATTTACATATTCACTTGATATCTGTCACAGGTGTTACTGTTATCATATTCGCAAGCGGGATTTGAAAATTGATCTCTTCATTCTATATTATTGAAGATATAAAAGCAATGGAAATTTCAATATTTTGATGAACCAAAAAAAGCTTGAAGCTTATTTTAGAGAGAGAGAGAGAGTGTAACTTAGTCTTGGGTATCAAGTTGTTTTCTCCTAAATACAGGAGTGTTCAATTTTTTTTATTGAATTCTCGTGATCAGAACGGAATCGAAGAAAAATTTCATAAAAATATGTTTTGCATAATAGGTATGTGACTTTCTCACATTCCCTCGAGCTGACAAGTTGAAGTTGACGAAAGAGGTCACGATTCTTGTTCAGATGTTCATTTTTGGCTTTTTTATTGAGTTTGAAGAAAATAAAATCAGAGATCTGAACTCTCAACCCTCCGTAAAAACAAGGATTTAAAACAAGCAGGTAAGAAAATTATATTCGATTGCCATCGAATGCTTTGTACCCACCACCGTTATCCTTAAAAAGACAAAAGAAGTGAAAACACAAAATTTTCATCCTTCATAACAGGGAGTGGGTGCGGCTGATTTTGTTTATTTTCAAAGCACGCATACGCGTGCGGGCGTTGAAGGCGTGTCCTTGGAAAGGTTTATCCAAATTCCAAATTCTTTAGCAAATTTGTAGACAATTTTTTCATGGGAGAATGTTTACCGCAAATACTACACATTTACAGGGTTGTATAGATATATGGACAGACGAACAGACGGATATGTTTAGGCGCATTCCAAATTTGAAACCGTCCAAGAATTTATATACTTCATGGGGATTTTGAAGCTTGCTTCTGCGCCTTAAAAAGATATTTAAAAGAAATTAAATTTTGATACACTATTATATTGGGTAGGCGTGGTATATTTGTTGTACAGGTGCTACAGCATAGCCCATGGAGTAAGCGTTCAAATTTTTGTACAATTATGTGCAATAGTTTAAAAGCAATTTTATATTCCTTTCAAAAAACGGAGGTGTTCTCTGTTTACGTCGTGCCGTGGGAGTGTCCTTCACTTGATTTGGCCCTTCTTCAATAGCAACCTGCGTGCAAGAAGTTGCAATGTTTCTGCCAACATTGAAGTCGATATCTTTAGTTTTGCGGCCAGGAGAATGTGTATAACAGACATTACACAGACAAGCGGTCACACGGAGAAATGGATGGAGGGACAAACGCACATGAATATCAAGATCAACAATATATATACTTTGTGGGGTCTCTGATGCTTCTTTCTAGGCGATGCAAACGTCTTGACAAAATGAATATACCCCGCATCCTTTGGTGATGAGTATAAAAGTAAAATTTAGTTGAAAGCCTTAAAAATATTATAAAAGTTATTAGGTTGCACTGCAGTACAGAAGAAGAAGCATAAGCTCTTCAATTGATTGAATTTTTTTCGAATTTTCTTTAAACACTTTTTAAAGTTTTTTTTATTTCTTTTTTAAAAAAAAGTTCTCTTCGTCGATTGAAATAGTTTGGTACATTTCTAACTTCGTTTCCATCAACGGCAATACAATAGTATTTTTTTGAAAGTTTCAACAGAATAAAAGAAAAACCATAGAACGTCGAAAACCAAGCCAAGGGTTAAAACAAATTAAGAAAACTTAGTTAAATGGCCACTGGTTTCCTGTATGTAATTAAACCACAAAAAAGTATTTACAAAACGTTTTAAAAACGCAATTCTACTTTCAACAAAAAGCACATCGGACACCAATCGAACGGTAGGAAAAACACATTAGAAAAATGTAAACCGAATACAAAACAAACATTAGAAACCATACACCGTTTTTCCCTTTCACCGACAAAGAATCTTCTGTGAAGGATTTAAGAACATTTTTATACCCTACTAGGGTATCTCAAGTTTGTACCTAGAAGGGCTTGAAATAGCGCCAGCTTTTATCATTTTGTATGCTCGTCTGTCCATCTATGTTTACTCGTGTTTCATCTACAAAACCAAGCAATTTTTGAGATATTTTGAAGAAACCTCGTACATCGACATGTTTTGGCTCAAAGATGAATCCTATTGAAAATGGTTCCGATCACAACACTTTTTCGACTACGTGCCAAAAAGCACTTCATTTTGAAAAACCGTTGTATAAATAACTGCATTAAGCAAAGTTGTGTCGGTATTTAATGATGTGCCGTGTCCCACAATAGTATTTTTACTCGTTTTACTTTAATAGAAGAAGAAAACAGGGTCGCTCCATGAAGCAATTCGTAAAAACAATCCCTTTGAAAAAGTAAAAAAAATTTAGTTTAAAAAATTATTTTTTTTGTGCTTTTATATAAAAATCTTCATAGTGATGTGGTTGAATTAACTCAAAAACACCAAAAATCGTGCATTTTTGAACTGACCTACAGACTGCGAACTAAAAACATTCTGTGGCAGTTCGCAATTGGCATGACTGGAGCCGACCTACACATCGTCCCACAGGGTAATTTACTGTGTCTGTCTCAGGGCCACAAAGGAATCTATGCATGCTGCGCTACCTGACCTGACTAGTCTAAGTAACTGTTTCTAAGTAACTGTAACATTTCTTCGAATACATTAATCGGTAAATATTTAAAATATTCGAATGCGTGACACAGACGAGATAATATTGCGTACTATATAGCACACTTACAAGTTGCTACAAAGTCTTGTTTAACATACAAGAGCCACTCACTTTAATGATTACAAATCTCTCATCAACATCTTTAACACCGCATAATATCGTCATGTCACACTGGGCTATTGTGTAGTTGGTTTTGCTAGGAACATCAACGATATTTGCGGTATGTGCTACGGCAGATGCTAGTGTGGAAAAAAAAGCGTTCTTTCGTTGATCTCATAAATAAAGTGATGTCGTTATTCATCCTCGCCATAAACTCAGTTTCCATTATTTTCACGGCTTTTTACATTCGAGTACATAACACTGACGAATCTACAACCAAAGAGATAGCAAAAACATTTAGCTTCTGTTCTATTTCACGGTTCGTTTCATTTTCGACCACAAGGAAAAAGAAATACTAACCAACAAAACAACAACTATTACGAAAAAGGTTCAAAGAGCATTTTTTCTAGGACTTTAATCACAGAATGCCTGGCGTTGCGAAGTGAAAACCAATAACAAAAAAGCATAGCACAGAAAAGTTGGAGCCACATTTTAGATTGGAAGTGTGATGTGTGTTTTTTTCATATGTATTATTATGCGGCTGTTTTTTTTCTTTTTACTCTTATGTACAGCTTTTTCTTTGTGCTTAGTATAGTCATCAGCTATCAGGTACTTACTAAGTTTATAAAACGTCAATTGTGAACCAGAACTCAATGTAATTTTTTTTGATGCAACTTTTCCAAAAAGTTCACAACAATGCTGCAATGCGGCTTATAAAACAGAGAGAGAGAGAGAGAGAGAGAGAGAGAGAGAGAGAGAGATTAAATGTTATTAATTTCTTATTCTTCTTTTTATTATTTTGTTAGTTTTCGTAAGGAAAAAGTTCTTTAGATTGTTTCCTATGCATTTACATAACTTTCGACGTATTTGAAACTTTACCACGAGTACTGACCATAATTTTTTGCTTTCTATTTTAGCCTCGGCTGCATAAGTGGTTTCTTAAACCGACTTTACAGTTTCGTAACACTATTTCCTCGTAAAATAATGGGAAAAAGAGGGAGTAATAATAAATAAAAACATAGGAAAACATTACTACCACACATTGTGTAACACAATTCTTATTTTTCCGTACTGGCGTTATATGGGGACCGCTCAAAAAAGTGGACCGATTTCTTTACAATAACGTGCGCCCTTGGGCTAAAGTACGTCTATGTAATAAATATCATCAAAATACCTCAAAATCTGCGACCTGGAGTTTGAATAAAAATTTGCATAGACAGGCATCAGACGAACAAACGAACAGGCTGGCTCACAATCTTTTTCTGAATCGATAGGCGTAATAAAGAGTAAGTCTATCTTAAGCCCTTCCGCGTGTTATATATGTACGAACAATCTTAATATACCCTATAATAAAGGTGGCATGGTCTATAAAAATCGGGTAAAAAAATTACAGTGGACCATGACGCTCTGTTAAATACCCTGTACCAGTTCGGAATGGCCGAAAAAGTGGTTCGATAGCGTCGTCCGATGTAGTACACAAATTTTAACGTTCCACGAGCAAACATTGCCCATTTTTGTACTGTTTCCGAACACTGACGTTACTGTTGATTAAGCATCCGCACTGCAAACGTCAGGAATTTTTTCATAAGCCTGAGAAGTGTTATCAACTTAACAGGAGTGACATTTTTTAAGAATTTTATTTCATCTTCTATTTTTAAATTGTTTATGTGACTGTGTGTTTTCAAATGCGCTAACAAATGGTTTGAAGGGATGAATGCTCATAAGGTTTCTCGACACTACAGAGTCTTGTTAGAAAACAACAAACGAATTGACAACAAATTCTTCCCCTGCCTAAATATGTTTATGACGCTACTCGCTCCCTTATGTGCTATAATTATGTCGCTTTATTGCACGTTTTATTTGCATATTCAAGCCTGTAAGGCTTAAATAAGAAAAATCAAACGCTTTTTCCTGCTTCCCTTGAATCATGTTATCAGCTGACTGTTTTCTTCATTCTTCCACTCGTTTATTTACTTATTCTAAACATTGATTACAATTCTTTATCTTAATAATAATTAGATTTCAAAACTTCAGATATATATTGACGGACCAAAATGACGCATTATTTTGGTCCTCGTAGAGGAAAAGATATTATACAACAACAAAATTTTATCCAAACATTATTTAAATAACGATTTTTATTCCTTGTGCGTCCTTTATATTGAATTACAGGTAAGCAACGGCATTTTTGCGCCTTCACTATGTAACTGTTTTATACATAGTAAAGAGTTGTGACAAAATTATGTTTTCCGTTTTAAACTCTCCGATTAAAGGGTTGGCAAATGTTTCAAATGAAAAGCCATCCATTCATCGCATTTTTACTTAGAAAACCAACAAATGTGAATCAAGCGAAGAAATCGTGTACCGAAATAAATGCATTATGTTAAATGTGAAATCATCCGTTAATTAAAACCGATTAAATTTTTATATAATTTATGTAAATATGCGGTATTGTACTTAAAGATACGAATTAATTTAAAGGGAGATTTTCATCTTTCAGTTACATTACAACCATTTTTTATGAACTCGTGGAAAAGTTTTAAAAACTCTTGAAAAGTTTTACATATTTCCGCCTGAATCCATACAAGTTCTTGTACGCAGTTGCTCCACTTTAGTCAATAAAACAATGCGAACGCGTTTACATAGCTCTAGGCCCATAGATATTAATGAGTTTCTTTCTATTAATGTGGAAAAGTTTTCAATCATTCGCTTTATGGAGGACGTAAACCCAAATAAGAACAAATAAAACTCAACATCCGTTATACAAATAACGAAAACTTTAAAGAGTTAACGATAAAATAAAGCAAAATGCAAAGCAAACGCATATAAAGTTTGCAAACAAAGAGAAACCAAAAATTTTTACTTTTTTCTTAACTTTTTTGTTATTAATTTTGATTGCTGATCCTTTTTTTCGGCTAAAGACAGAGGGTGCTTGTCGTCTCTTAATTTATATTATACGATTGTTCGTTAGCATACTAATAAACTTTCTCCTTTGTTAGTAAAGATTTCTCCATTCGCTTGCAATTTAAAGACAATTTTCTAGGGCAACTCGATGTGAATCCTTCTTATTGATCGTTATTAAAAACTATTACTATATCGGCCATCGAACGATGGGAGTGTTAGTGGCAGTAACACTGAAATATATAGAGCTCACAAAGTAACGCATTAGCCAATAGTTCACGGAGCGGACATACAGCCGTCGTACAACGGAAAAAGTGTCAACCTAGAAGGTCTGTCAGGACCAGGTCTGTTATGTCAAAATGTTAGAGAAACACGTGATGGTCAGATGGTCAGAAAAAAGTGGGGCAAGAGAAAGACAGGTAAGAATTGGCCGCAGCCTAGTGAATGTGTGCCCAGTCGGTAAGTAAGTGTTATGTCTGTGCTGACCGAGGAGTCACTGCAGCTACGGCCAAGTATGGCATTGAGATTTAAATCCGCGAGCAAAGACTTGTTAGCCGCAGATCTTACCTTAAGAAATCCAGTTTTTCTCATTATTTTGCATGAAACTTTGGGCCTCAAAAAGATACCTTTCAGAAGGACGCTCACTGCGCAAAGATTGCACGGTGTCACAACTCCGTGGTTACAATGACAAAACAGAAATTCAAATTGCTTTCTCAGAGCTGCAGATCTGAACGCAAGCGATTATTATCTGTTCGCAAGTCTCAAAACGATCCACCAGATCATCGTAGAAACTGAAGCCTATACAGATAAGTTTTCGCAAATTGTTCTACAGCAAAGATATCGAAAGGTTAGAGAAACTTTGTCTGATTCTATAAGCCTTGAAGGAGACTATGTCACGGAATAAAGGCAAACTTTTCAAAACGAAAACTGTTTTCCCGTATTTCTTTCCGGGATTTATTGACTTATTGATCGATTGACCTATTGGTTCTTGATCAGGGAAAAATTCACAATTTAACCGTGTCTGTCTGTTAGTCCACTCGCACATCTCATCTGTTGAAATACTCACGACCGCAAATGTAATAGAAAATTTTAAAACTTGCCTTACACACCAGTACGCTACGCATAAATTTAATACACGCTCACAGTAATTCAGTACAGTAATTCAAAGTTGCATTAGAATTTTAAGTACTCGAAAACCACTCAGTGACCACTCAGTGACTTGTCGAAACATTTACGGAGACGTTCTGGAAAAAATGAATGGATATCGGTGACGAAAGTCTATAAATGATATTAATCTCAAACTCGGTACAAATATCTTTCAAACCTAGCTAAAGGCAGAGCGAAATAGTCACCCTAGTAGACCAACAGAAACAATAAATATTTTACGGTTATAACGAGTGGAATTGAAGTATTTCAGTAGCATAGAGAATTAAAATCTTGCGTTACGTCAAACGTGACTTACTTACTTGTTGTTATTTGTATTTAGCACATCCTTCATTGATCATAACTTAGTTCGTCCAATAACGGATATCTAATCAAGACGAAAAGCGTCTTAGTTTCAAACGTGTGTACGATTAGGTCTGTTTGCTGTCGTTGATGTTGAAACTAGACTCGTAATCTCACCTTGGTCTGAAAAAACAAAGTTAACTTTAAATATTTTCTTATCTTTTTTTTAGGTCAGAAAACAACAAGTAAAAATATCTTAAATCAGCTGCGAAAGTCTGCTTAATCGACTTATAATTCCGCTCATAGTAGAAAGAATAAAATAAAATAAAAATCAGATCATTTTGCCGTTCCTCCTAAGTTCGACCTTCTTCTGCCGTAATCTTTAAGCTTTTGCTTATTGGATGGAATGTTTCCGTCAAGTTGAAAAGTGAACCAATTACCTAAAAACTGTATATAAATACAATACAATACAATATCTTTTCCAGCTTCTGTGAGTCCACATAATATGAATAACTGAGTTGCATAAAAAAGTTTGAATGTGAACACGAAGTTCTTTGCTTGAACCTTAACAAAGTTACCATTTAGCTTGATTGTATATATATATATATTTTTATACACAATATGTATAATAAAAGTGGGAAACTAAATTTATGCGATATTTATAGGGTTATATTTCCATCAAAATTCACATTTGTGTTCAGTATTTCCAAATTATCGTGGAAAAATACAATAAAGCATATAAAACTTGTTAAAATTTGTCACAAAACTGATAAGTCTGTTAGGGCTACGATTTGTGCAAGTGAGATGAAGCTCGCATTAAGCTCATAAATAGCATCGTAAATAAAGATAATTGTCTCTTTAGAGTCAAGAAATTCCATCTGCTGCCCTCAAATAAGCCAAACGTGCATTCAAATTAACTTTTATAAGTGGCTTGTTGGCTGAAAGTATCACTTTTGGACGACTTGAATGGCATTGCAGTTACCCTCAATACAGATCACCATAGAAACGTCATTACTGAGTTTTTGTCGCATGAGTTAGATAATTTCGACTTGGATGATAAGACGTCTCAACAAAATGGTACAACTTGCCATACATGTCGTAACGGAAAAGTTTAGTAACCGTATAAACTTCAAAAATGCTTATGTGAGCTTGTCACCAAGAGCGTGAGAATTCTCACTGGTGGACTTGTTTGGTGGAGTTACATAAAGAGTCGAGTTTATGCGAACAATCTTCAGGCTCAATGCTACGGAAACGAGCGCTCTTGTCATAATCGAACTATTGCCCGCTATACGCAGGCAAGTCCTCGAAAATCTTGCCATAAGAACATTTGAATGAAACAACACAGAAAATACCAAGGTCCAAACAATACATTGAAAAGAAGGTTTAATCCAAATTTATGCTCACTTCCGGAACTGCCATGACTGGACTTTTAAGTAAATTTGACATACAAGCTAATCTTGCATTCAGATCGAATGCAACCGAATATAACTTTTTGACTTTTCAAAACTGGGAAAATCCACAATAACATTCTTTTGTATTGTGTGCACGTTAAATATCCACGTGGTCGAGCCCATTTACAAAGAAAAATCGACTGCGTAAGTTTTGCTAAAAAGTTTTTCATTTTTCCTTCTTCTTCTTCTCCCATTCATTTCATGTATTTAGTATTGAATTTATGAACTAGTTTATTAAAACTACTAAGCTCAATATCTCAACATCATTTTACAAATTAGAGCCGATAGCCTGTGTTGCTAGTGCGCAAGGTCTTTTTTGCTTAGTCTAAGAATTTATTTCATTAGTCTAAAATTATAATAATAATAATAATAATAATAATAGTTTGTCGTCGTTTGTCACAAAGTGTCTACTTAACAAAGTAATAAATGCTTTTCATTACCTCGCGCAATAAATTCAGCTATTTGCCGATTACAGCTGCAACCTTTTATACTTAAAGAAATTTTATAAAAAAATACAAGTGACCAGAGAAATCATTTTAGCAACAAAAGAGAATATCTCGAATGAAGACGAGAAGGAGATTATTACATTCGGTTTTGTCTGACTTTTTAAATGTCGTCTCCTACATAGTAGATAACGCGGTCTCCCAGAATCAAAGATCTACAATGACGTCACCGTTGAGTCTGACCCATCTCAAGGTGCTTATGAATTATCATAAAATTTTGGTGTTAGCAAGCAAGCAATATTAACTCATTTAGTTCAAATCGGAAAAGTGAAATAGTTGGATAAGTGGGTTCCCCATGAACTAAACGAAAAATAGGAACAAAAGCGTTTGGAAGTTTGCTTGATGCTACTTTGTCGTCACAAATCTGATCCATTTTTGAATCGCATAATCACTTGTAACGAGAAATCGATTGCATATGACAATCGCACATGTTCAGCGTGTTGGTGAGATAGGGATAAACCACCAAAACATACTCCAAAGTGGAGTCATGAAACCAGGCTCATCGATCACAGCAGAAATATACTGTAACCCCCTAGACAAAGTGATGCTAAAACTTAAAGAAAAACAGCCCAGATTGGTCAACAGATCGACTGTTATCTTAGTGCAAGGTAACGCCAGACCACACATTGCCCAAGTGAACGTAGCAAAACTACAAGAATCGAAGTTAGAATTTCTTCATCATTTTCCTTACTTACCAGGTTCAGCTCCCATTGACTACCATTTCCGTTTATTCTTTTCTATAACATGTTCGATAAAAACTTTTCTTCAGTTAAATAAGTAAAACTTGGTAAAAAGGCGAAAACTATCAGATGTCTATTAAATATGCGTCTACATACACATCTAATATATGGAATCCATTGAGCCCAATCAATGCGTTGCCAATGCTTAACAAACCTAACACACCTACGTAGGCGGGCATAAAAAGTATTTACAAAAACAGAACTAGCAAATTTTTTTCCGATTCTTACTCAAAAAACTTAGCTACGATTTCGCTTGAGACAGGGTGACGAAATACATAAGCAAAATAGGAAAACAAATCATGTCGCTTTCTTTGTACTTAAGCTGCTTAAAGGTTTAAAATGTACACAAAACTAGGAATAAGTAAGAAAATTATATTCAGTTGTAATTGAATCTTTTATACCCATCACAACTATCCTAAGAAAGGCTAAAATAAGGAAAAAACTAAATTTCTATGCTCCATGATGTTGAGTGGGCGTGGCCGATTTTTTATCTTTGTTAGAATAGAAGTAGAAAGTCACATAGAGTATGCGTTGTACTCTATGAGCGTAGCGAAAATGTCCGCAGTTTTTGTATTATAGGCGCGTGGGCGTTGTAGGATTGCCCTTTGGCACGTTTGATGATTTAGATCACTTTCAATTTCTTTTGTAAATTCGCAGGCTATATCTTCATTGCGAACAGCAAGATGTTTACACACAGATTATAATAAGTAGGCAGACAGACATGCTCGAATCGATTCAGACTTTGATGTTGATCCAAAATATATATCTATAAGTCCTTCTTCTTACTGCTGCGAAAGCTTTGGTAAAGTTAATATGTCCCTCAACATTTGCTTGTCTTTTACTTAACAAGTAAAGAGTAAAAGACAATTAGGACGACACCACTGCTGCTGCAAAATATGATATATCTCTGGCGAAAGTTAGTTAGCACTTAAAAGAAATAAAAGCAATTCAAACACGAATACGAAACGCTTTCAAGTTTTTAACTCAGTAAGGATGCAAAAATACCTTGATTTAGTGTAAGTGCATGTTTGACGATGTGCTCGGAAAATTAACTTAAAGTGTGTTCAATACACTTCAGCACAGGGAATTCACAGTCATTGTATGCTTCGTCGAATTCAGTCACATTTATACAAATATTTAAACGGTTGTATTTTAAATAGAGATTAGCATATATTTACTTAACTGATTTGTTATGACAGCTTGCGTATGTTCAAAAATAACTACCTTTACATAACTCATAGCCAAGTAGTAAACAAGAAGAAGTTTTTGATTAATTATACCTCACACACCACAGGTAGTACACCATTTACCGGCTCATCAAGCTTTCATATTTAAAATGATGTGTTTGCCACGTTCTGTATAAGACATGGAAGAAGAATTTAGAAAAAACGTTATAGAACTTATTCAGAACAAACATTTTTAACATGGACTCACCGTCATTGAAAAACTCGCAATTACATCTACATTGAGTGGGTTTTATGAAAACAGCATTTGCAGAAGACCAGAGTTAAGAGTCGGCGAGTTTATCAAACCTTTCATTAATTTAACTAAGAAGCATGCACATAAAATAAATCTTCTTTAAAGCAGTAATGCACTTTTATAAGTTGGCATAGAGACTATATTTTAATTCAAAATTTTGAGGGCGAAGGGCAAGGATTATTTGTGGATAAATTTTGTTGAATCAATATAACATCTATAGTCCAAGGAGTCCACAGAGCATACTTAAGTGTTCGCCTTACCAAACTCATGTATAGGCTTTTCAAACAAATTAATCGTCGATCTCTGGATCACCACTTAATAAAGCCTATCGCTGACATAGGTTTATTTATGTCGAAACTGATATGCAGATCAAAACTCTCTCTGACCACATAAAATGCTTATGCCAATGAATGCATCTACATTTTCCAATTTATTTGGATCAAACAAATACTCAATAGTAAGTGCATACTTCCTTCACATCTTCCATTAAAAATTTAAAAACTTTAAACGAGATTTGGTAACAGCCTGATGATTTAAAAACTCGCCACTTTCTTAATAGCACTTGCACCGTCTACTCTCTAAATGTTCGAACGTAACGAAAACATATTAAACTCCGTTATGTCATCACTTCTGTTAACGGGTTCGATATTTGTTTTGATAGCCTGTTTGAGCATATTCCGATGTCTGTGTTTTTAGTTACCACATTTTAAATGGTATTTTTCAATCAACCATTTTTTAAGCATTTCCAACTAATTTGAATTCTCTTAAAAAGTTTCGAATTAAAGTTCACGAAAAGAAGAGGTGTCTTCATCTGTTTACCATATCACTGCACATAATTCGAAAAAAAAACAATTAAGAACATTATAATCGGGCAACGACGACTAAGAACATTATAGTCGGGCAACGATGACTACTACATCCCCTACGCCACTTCGCCTAAAACAGCTATTCGCTCGTTTTGTAAAAATATTCCAAAAAGTACACATTATTTTCATGCAAAGCCAAAAGCTGTCCAAAATTTAGACCTACGTGGTCCAAACTCGGTAATGTAGACCTCTTGAGCTAATATTCACCATGAAGTATTGGAAATTTGACTTTTTTACCACACAAAGGTTCCATTTTCGTAGAAACGGTTACATGAGAGCGGGTTCAAAAAACTGCCCTGGCCAGTCCACAGTTTTCATACCAATTTGGAATGGCGAAATATTACTATTTAGCCACTTTTGCCGAGAAATTTTGAAAATTGCATTTATTTCCTAATATATGAGTTTTCATAGAGTGGAGAGTGGTCGAAGAACTGGACCGATCCCAACCATTTTCAATAATTAATGGCTGTTGTCAAAACACGTCACTGTACCAAATTCCATCAAACTATCTCAAAAATTTGCAACCTGTATCTTGAACATAAATTTACATGGACAGACGGACAGATAGGCTTAGATCAGTTTTGATTATGATTGCGAATCGATTGGTATAATAAAAGTTGGGTCTATCTTAATCATTTCTGCGTGTTACATATGACTGCACTAACTTAATATACCTTGTACTACAAGGGGAGTAGAGAAGAAATATTTGTGAACATTTCAAATGTTAGAACACTTTATTTGAAACGCAAATATTACATAAGCATCTACTTTTTTCTTTAATTCCGTTTCTCCTTCAGAAAACATTTCATAGGGTGAATGGAAGCTTTTCTCTGGTAATTGTTTCTTTGTTATTTTTATTGCCCCCTAGTGTTGATTGTTTAGAACATTTCCGCTTGCAATAAAAAAGAAACCAATTGTAATGTCATGTGTCTTAAAGTCTGAATTCTCAATTTCAAGGAAAACTTGATAGCAAAGGAAAGGAAAAAGAATTTTATGTGACATTACTATTTGCAAGACGCACATACACTACTACCGTCATTCTTCGCACTCGCAATGAATTCTTAAATAAATCAAACATGAATTTACGATATGTACATAGCTAAGAGTAATGGGATAAAAATGTAAAAGAACAAAATTTTGAAAACCAAAACAGTACCAATTACTTACCTTAGATCTAATTTTGGGAAGAATGACCAGCTGTTTATATTTCTCGAGTCTAGCAATGGTGAAGACTACATACGGAGCCCTAATCAATAGGGTGCTTGATCTCGTTTCGTTTTTTTTTTTTTGGCGGCTTTTCATTATTATGAATGAAAGGTAATGCGTTCTCCCGAAGTTTTGTTCTGGCTCTGTTCATATAGCTCTCGTGTGGTCAAAATGACTTGACCCACAAAAGTATGCATCGCCATATATTATCGAACATTTGTTCAGTTTGTTGAATTGCAAAAGCACAGGTTGTAGACATACCTACTTACAACAATTGATCTCTGCCGCACTCTTTTCTCTTTATAATTTTTTAGATTTTTGTTTCTTCCATTCGATGACTACCTTTCGCTGTCGTCTATTAAATAAAGTCCTTTACACACCTAACCAGTAGCCACAAGTAAGAATAAAGTGTAATAACTGACTGACTAATTCTTTAAATATTCATTATGGCAACTAATTTATTATTCTAAATCTTTTTACTTATGCCTATCAGTTTCATTGAAGAAGAACTCAGCTATAATGGGATTTTCGTTGGTGTTTTCATGCATAATGCCTTAAATAAATTATATATATATATATATATAGCATGTATTATAAAATATTAATAAAATTTCTTCGCATAAGCTAAACGTAGGCATCTCTTGCCTTATGAACGTCATAGGAGAATATGATACTTAAATTTCTGTAAACTTTTAGCTTAGAAAGTTTATAATTTCTACACTGAGACCAACAATTTATTCTGTAGATATTAGCGTGGAATCCAATGGAATGGAGTGTTATTCGAGCAACTTGTTTAAGTTCAGACATGTGGATGGCACTGTCTTTTATATTCGTACTCCTGTAGCACGAACTAAGAACTAAGAACTAGAAATAATTAACAATATTACCATTGCAACGTTCCTTCCAATTAATGGGAAATGAAAAGGAGTATTTAACGAATTACTTGCATTACTTGTCACATTTCTCCAGGTTTTTGTGAAGGGATTTAAAAATACACAAAATCATTCAATAAGTAAAAAGTTTCGAAATAAACAAACATTACACTTCCGTTATAGCACAATTTAAAATTGAAGGTTTATGCTTAGAACTGTTTCCACCACTCTGTTCACCAGAATTAACAAAATCGTAATAATTTCTGATTTTATCATTACAAACAAAGATTTGCATACCATGAAGGAGGAACAGGCGATCTAGACCGTTCCCAACCCCGAAACTATTGCACATTATACTCTTTCCAAAATTTTTTGCTTTTTCTCAATAGATCAACAAATTTTGGTAGTAGTCACGGTGTTTTCCTCTTGATAGCACCTTATTGCAGTTTATTGTTCAACTCCATCTAGTAAGTATTGTTTATCTAAACATAAATATACCAAGTATTATATACTGGTTTTTTGAAAGATTTTGTGCTAGTACAACGTGAATGGATTTTGCTCTCAATTACCGACTGACGAATCCATATTTAGGTGTAATTACTTGCATTACACAAAAATAAGCTTAAGATGCCCATAAAGCCTATATAATCCATGATGTGCCTCTAGCAATGTGTAAAATACGCCAACAATACGCAAAATTCCAAAAGGAAACCATTAGCACGAGTTACAACATATTGGTCAGTTAGGAGATACAACTCTACGGACATACAGCCTAAGCTTCCCCTTCTTTTTTATGTGTCGTCATATTATTCAATACAATTTTATCTGCCACAAGGAGGGTTTTATCAAATCTTTATTTCGCACAGACGCAACCATTGGGGACTACGTGAAATATATACAGTAATCTCCCCTATAACGCGTTAGATTGATTCCGCGTTATAGGAAAAAGCGTTATAGAGGTATTCCCGAAAACGCGTTATAGGGGTATTCCCGTAGGGGTATTCCCGTACAAAGCGTTTTTACGACCTCGTATAATGCGTTAAGTATAAATGATTCATCACATTTAACTTTTTTTGTAATAACACAATTGACACACGTGAAAAGGTACGCGTAGCTAATTATGAACTACACAAATTATTATCATATCAATCTCACAGTGCAGAAATGTGTATGTCGGAAATTCCCGCGTTATATGGGGGAATGCCCGTGTTATACGGGGGATTGAAATCGCGTAAAATGAAAACTTGTTATAAGGGCACCGCGTTATAGGGAGGATTACTGTATATCATATGATGTTGATTAACTTGAATCTCAGTATCCATTTTGCCATTTCTATAGGACTGTCAGTTTACTGAAAACGCGATCACAAAACACGATATGCCTCCAAAACATATATGTTCCTAAATTGTAATTCCTCTCGTCCGTCGTTTTGACTCAAATCCAACAATCAATGGTCGTTGCCTCCTTCGTCATACGTAAGCACATTATAAAGCATAAACAAATTAAAACATTATACAATCGAGCAAGGCCGACTTTGAAATACCATACTTCACTTCGTCTGATGCAATTCCTCATCTATTTTGTCTATAAATGCATCAAAAATTCTACATTAAAGCCAAATAAGCTTGCTATTGGTGAGAATTCTTCTGCTCAGAAGCTACTCAAAACTTACAATTCTTTATATTGGACAGCAGACAAAGAAACAAAAAAGGTTTAGATCCCATTCATATTTTGTAGATTCGTTTAGTACGCCAAAGAACTTTTTTTTAAACCTGAGGTTTATTGCTAACGTTATGAAGCATGTTACTTTAAAAAAGTTTCACAAGAGTCGATGGGCGGCCCCGAACGACGGACAGAGAAACAGATTTGCTTAACGTGATCTAGGATGAACCGGCGTATTAAAAGCTGGAACCATCCCAAATCTTTCCGTGCACTGCATAAATTCGCACAAACTAGATTCGCTCAGACCATTTTTAGCACCACTCTACTTTCGAAATATTGTTTCAATTTATTTAAGAGAAAATGCTAAGAGTAACGGAGACTACTCTTAAGACAAATGGAAAATTTAATTCACTAAGCGCATGCGAATTTCCTCTCTCTATCGCTCTCTCTTTTACTCTCTTTATGAAAAGTCTGTGGCAATACAATTGCGATACGGGTAGTACGGTATAAAATCTCATTAAGCGTTTAGTCAGTTTACGACATTTAGCACGTGCGGCACATAACGCCATAGGTTTGGTAAATGTTGGAAAATTACAATAAGAGTCGCGACGATGATAATTTAATTTAAACTTTCTTGAACCTTTCTTGGTTTTTCCAAAATTAAAAAAAAAAAAAAAAAAATTAAACAAATCAGGAGCGAGCATTAAATAAAGTTCTTGTCAATGGAAAATTTTGAACAAAGTTCGTTGCTCCCATTAATGATAGTGCATGCACTTTCACATGACTGCGTGCGGTTTTATAAAAGCTAAAAACACCATGAATGTCTTTCGTGTCTCTTCAGTGAACTTTTCTTTTTCTTCAAGTATTCACTTCAGTTTTCTTTATAAACGCGTCTTTGCTCCACACTGTTTTATTATAACCTGTTACATTGATATTTGTGTGTGTGTGTGTGTGTGTGTGTGTGTGTGTTTAATTGTAAAGTCTTAAAGTCCACAACTGTTGCTTCAACAAGACACATACATGCTTGTTCTAGCTAAAGTTTAATTAAGCGTATTTCGATAAAATATAGAGCCTTTGCTACATCAATATCCCAGATTCCCCGCCAAATAATTATTAAAGGAATAATCGAAAACACAAAAGCATAAGCAACAGTACTGACTATTTAATACATGTCTTCATAATCAATGCCAAGAAGCGGCTTCTTCCCAATTCTATTGACACTTAATGCAGATAGAACTTGTAGTATATATGTATATACTACATATTTAATGTATTTATATCAAACTGATAACATTCATGGAGGTTTAAAAAAAAACCGATACAATAAATAGTAATTCACTTATTCTTAAACTGGATTTGATGATTTATTTGTTAAATAAATTTGTTTTTTGTCTGCGCACAGGTAAAACATGTAAAGAATTCGTCAAGCCTGTCTAATGTAATCTGCAGACAACACCTTTACTTCCTTTACACTAAACGTAGGATGTGCGAAACTCGTAAGAGATTTGCATTTTGTGCGAATTGTGCGGTAAAATACAGCCAACGAAAAGAAACACTACGCGGCAGCTGACTATTCAAGGTCGTTAAAAGTTAACCGCAACACGAAACAACAATGTTTTGAGAATTCGTTGCATTGATTGCTGAACGAAAACACGTGGATGCTGATTTTTAGAAGAAAATCATCTTCGATGGGGAGGCTTATTCTTATCTGCTGATGACGTGGTTAATTCACAACACTATCGCCATTCGCATCGTGGAGAAAATCCACGATTCATCGTCTAGAAGCCATTTACTATATGTCATTGTCTGTAGTGGATTTTTGGCTTCGAGCATGTTTTTAGGCCAGACGGGCTGGCCGTGGTCTCGCTTTCGCACGTAGTGTTCAACGAACTGGAAGGAGCATTTCTGGAGTGTTTCTACTTTCTAATTTGATGTCTTAAAGTTTTGCCATTCGCTCAAAGCGCATCTTTGGTTTAGCGAATAAAGTCGCTGAGTACCCGGCTATCTATTTGGAATACAAAATTAAAACCGTCTTGATTGTTGAATCAAAAGTTGAATAATGAGTTCATCTTTATTATCGACCTCGTTCTTATATGGTACCATAAGTCTAAAAATATTGCTTATGCTAGAAAAATAGAAATGTTTACACTAGGAAAACAACATTGTTTACATTAGTAAAATAAAAATGTTTACATTAATGAAACGCGAAGAATGCATATGCTAGTGTTAAAATAATGCTTGAGAGTAAACCATGGATTATAGTGGAGCGATAATACTGCACGCGACAAGTTCATCAAATTAGGTGTGCCTAAATTGATGATGTGGGTGCAGACGACGTCCACATGGAGAGATGTGGATGTGGAACACAATGCCACATACTATTCAGTGTGATAAGCAATGCCATTACTACATGAGTTATTTCCTTACCACAGCGTTCGATAAATTCGTAGGTTGATATATAGATTTCAGCACTACTGACAACTCCATATGATTTGTTTATTTATTAAACATCATTAGCTACTCTATACAGCCAATATACATACATGAAGAGATAATTCAATGCATGCAAATTCAAAAGATAAAGCAAGAAAAAAAGGGACAGTACCAATCTTCAAACGGTATGTGTCCAAATATCATGTCACCTCAACCTTTAGTTTACAAGTTAGATTTTTTTGCAAAACAATGAGGAAATCTGGACGATGTTATTTATCAAAAAAACATGTGCATTCGTCAGTGGTGTCCTACGATATAATTATGGGAAGGTCAACAAAAAATTGAAGCATAAGAGTTACTACAGTTAGGCTCTATTTGGCGAATGCTCTCCAGTTCAGTTCTCCATAGCATAACGTGACGTCAGCTATGGCTTACACATAATGACAAACGTGCAAGAAGCAGATTATCGATATTTGGAAAGACTTGTACACACTTATCCCCGATAATGAGCTTAAAGTTCCGTATGTAAGATTCACGCTATAACCCGTCATCTCGTACTCTCAATTACCATTAAGTCTCCATTACTAGAACTATGTAGAAATTATTTCTTTTTCATCAAAAAATTTTCAATTTTGCTTTAGTTTAATTTGTCTTTGACTTGCAAGCCTTATAAACTAATTTACGTGTCTTCCATTTTTCAGCTATTGAATGAAATTTGTAGCTGGATATCGAATAGATAATCAAATATTTAAATTTTTCTCACTCTGCTATTCATTGATCTGACATATTTGCGTTCGCCAATGATGTTAAACTTCAACTCGACTTATCGAGTATTATAACGTGATTTCCTGGAGCAACTGAAAACGTAAAAGTGAGGGCAGTCATCAATAAACATCCGACACTACTTCGACCAATACACCACTTCATACATTTTCATGATCAAATATTAAAAATTGTAGTTTGTGTCCATAGAAAGGCATACTTGTGTTGACGAGGACCAGAAAACGTGAGCTGATTCAATTATCCTAACATAACAAAATTATTATTCTTGTGAAAGATTTCGTTATTATTAATCCACCTATGTTCATCATAAAGTACTCAAAATAAGACTTTATTGCCACGGAAATGCTTACCATTTGTGAGAACTTTTAAATGGTTTATTAAATGGAGATTATCCGCAAACATGATTCGATCCAAAAATTTTTCAATAGAGTTCGTCGTTCGTATGGTAAATGGTGCGCGCTGTGTGTTAATTGGCAAAAATACATAGATGGACATAAGAAAACAGACGGGCACGGAAGCTTACAAAGGGAACAAAAAATGCGTCCGTCTTAAGTTACGGGCACAAGCTCAATATTCCCTTTCCGACAAGTGACGAGTTCATAATCCCACAAGTTTATAATAATAAAATTAAATAATGACAAGAGGAATTTCTTACATATGTATGCCTTATATAAAGGCTGTTCAGAGTGTAATCAATTTGAAAAGTTAGTCAAACGTGAAATTGAATTCATGCCTTATGTCCGTTATTGACTTTTCATTCGATTTTTAATTTTCACTTCGGGTTTTGCAATCAAGGCTATGAATGAAAACTCAGGAGTAAATAAAATAAACGGAAGAAAGTACCGCAGAAGTATAGTTTGCATAGTTGTGGCAGCGTTGAGTATCTTTACATATGTACGTTATACATGTTCGTGAACCCTATGGAAATCATTAAGAGCAAAGGATATTAAAGAACCTTCCACCCCTACTAAGCCCACTAATAATGAATTGTTAGTTTTACTTTTTCAACCCCCGCTGAAGTAATGGAAAATTCGTCATCTTTTCTGCACTTTTCTCTCTCTCTCTTCTTTAATTCGTAATTACTATTCTCTTTATCTTACAACAGTAGATAGCATTATTGCTGCTTTTGATTTACGTAAATGATGGGAAAGTTATATTTTGCGTGTTAACAGGTTTGTCATTTCACACCTTTCACTAGAGCTATAAATTTTATTTCTCAATCGTTTAATAAGTTCTGAGACTAGTAAACTAAATGCGTAGGCGTGACCAAACTAACACAAATTTGCGACGATTATCCAATTCTTACTACGCTATAGTCTCCTATTTAGTATTCCAAGCATTTATGGATGGTCCGTAAGAAAAAACGTAGGCTATTTAAAAAATTCGCTCGGAGTGATTTTATTGAAGATTGTAAGTTATACTCAAGCGCTAGACGAGATTATAATTCCCTGAAAGCAACTAGTTATTCCAATTTTATTGATACGACCGGATGCAAACTTCTAAAAAATCCTAGGAGCTTGTTTGAATTAGTAAATTTTGAACGAAAAGTAAAAGGATTTCCTTCCGTCATGAGCTTTGAATATTTCGCATCCTCCTGTACGTCTGTAATAACCGACATTTTTGCAGATTTTTTTATGGAAGTGGATATTCTTGTTAATCCAGAGTAATGGATGTCACTTTTGGTGTTCCTCAGGGCAGTCGTTTTGGCCCGGTTTTATTTGCTTTATCCGTAAATGACGTTCCGTTTCACTCAATATATCGTATTAAACTTCTTCAGTCTGATCTTACGAACCTGTGCTCAAGGTGTGCAATTAATGGTATGGTGCTGAACTCAATCAAATGTAAGAAAACATCTTTTACAAGGTGCAATACGATGCCTTTTTATTATCGTGCTGACAGTTTCATCTTGGAAAATGTCTGCAATTCCAAAGACCTAGGAGTTGTTTTTGATGCAAAACTCAAGGGTGCCGGTCATATTGAAATGTCAGTTAATAAAGCTAGATCACTTTTAGGATTTATGAAAAGATAGTCTAAAGAATTTTAAAGACCCAAACGTCACGAAGTGACTGTATATTTCTTTAGGTAGACCAACCCTTGAAAACTTGTCGATAGTTTGACTTCCGACTTATAGATGCCATATGGCATTGGTTGGAGTTTGTTCAACGGGACTTCTTAATGTTTGCTTTGCGAAGTTTGGAATGGGATCCTGCCCTATCTTTTCCACCGTATAATAATGGATTGACGCTCATTTATTTGTCTACCCTTGAAAAAAGGTGTGACATGTTGGGTGTAGACTTAATCTTTAATCTAATAAAAGCTGACTTTGTACGCCGGCTTTATTAGAACCTATTGATATTCGCATCCCGGGTAGGATCTCATGCTCTTACAGCTACCACTATGGCGTACCAGTTACGAGTTGTTTAATCCGTTTCAGGTAATGTGTAAGATGTACAACGGTCTTTACCACTTACTTGATCTATCCGTTTTGTTGGTTAATAGGGAGAAAAGCGTTATATTGCACAACTAACTGCTAAACATTTTTGAGTCTTGCACAAAGATGCGTAGTTGCATCAAAATATTCCTTTATATTTGATTTTTCCTTTGATTGTTACTCTTAATAAGGTGTAAATAAGCTCGTATTCATTCGTCAATATATATCTCAGTATCTTAATATATAGTTTAAATGAATTTTGCTGCTGCCTTTACGTTGATCTCATGTTTATTTTTAGTTATTTTTCTTCTTCATATCACATTTTAAGTTATTTTGTAGTTAATGAGTTGGTCTGTAGCGAAATTTAATTAAATAAATAAATAAATAAACAGTTTGACTGTTAAAGTCTACGTTAGTAAAATCTGCGCATCGAATTGAAAAGCTACATGCACAAAACCTACGGTGTATCAGCAATTCCTAAAAGTACACTGGACATATGAATGAATATGGGGGAAGATGAAAATATGATTTTTAGTTTCAGCAATATATACACATACAAATGTTGAAAGATGAATGCGGTATAAAGAATGCTGCATCTCAAGCAAATGGATCTTTGCTGCATTTGCTCTCGACCATCGTAACCAAACGGATGTTATTAAGAGAGTTAAGAATTCCCCAACAGCAAACGTAATTTTATCCTTATCCCATTGGAAAACTTTATATATTAAAAGTTCATAGTTTCTTGCTTATTATATAGATTCGATTATTTTATCACAAACTCTGAGTAATGCTGCGTTAACTGTTCGAATAAAAATCCACTTCATTACACAGTTATAGATTCTATGCTAGACACTATTAATGGTTGAACTGTTTGCCTCTTTCGAAGTGAAGGAATTGATGCTCCATATATTCGACCTCTCTGCACTGAAGGGTTTGAAAAAAAAAACGTCTTAAGAATTTACATAAAGTCTCCGCTCTGCATATATGTATCTGTTTGTAAATTTGCAACACCACAGTAAAGAATTTCTTCATTTTCACATGTTAGTAGAAAAAGTGAGAAGAAGTTTTTGTCTATCTATACCGAAGGGCTGGGACTATTTCCATCTATGTTACAAATATCGTCTACAAAGACCGCACATTTCCACTGCTCCAGACTGAAAATAGAAGCGACGGTCGTTTGAACTTATTAAAGCGAATTAACTTTATTTTTCCTTTTATGGCAGTCAGGCCAAGTCGAATTATCAATTTCTTTTTATGGATAAGTTCTAGGAATTTTACTTTTGGAATGAATTCTTTATTACTCAAGCGTAGAACGTATTCAAACACACGCAGCAACGTTTATGAAATGAATCCCAAATGTAAGCATAAAGTTCTTTTTGCTCTCGTTTATGAGTGTTATACATCTGCTCACCGTCGGCTTACAGGTTTTGATGAATCTATTAAAAAAAGTTTTGCATATTCTGTTTTGTTGTTGTTGTTGTTTGATTGTTTGCTTTTCTTGTTTGCACGACCACATAAAGGATTTTTCAATTCGTCAGAGCCCTTTTGATGTTTTTGCCAAGAGTCGTTCAAAATAAAAGTTGTTAGCTGCCTTTTTTGTTGTTGTTCGATGTTTGACGTACTCAGTAATAAAGTGTTGAGTTTACACGAAGCTACACAAGCAAGATATGTTTATGCGGTAGTACAATATTCCAAAGAAAAGTTTCAAAATTAAAAAATAATGAAGATCTTAACAGCTTTAATTATATTTTCTGAACAAGAAAAATCTCAAAATGTGTATCAATAGCACGTAAAAACCCATACAAATTGAATAATAAACAGTTTTAGTTTTTAATTAATCAATTCGTTTTAAACCATCTATCTATCATTCCTATAGAGATGGTTGGTTTTCTATTGAAGCGGCAACCATCTCTGTCGAAAGATGCCGTTTTGCCCTTGGCATAAAGTAAACGGCGACTTGTGTATTAAAAACAAATGTTTGTTATTGCAAATACAAATGATCCTCATCGAAACCGTGAAGATAGCGAAATGATAATTAGATTTCGTACATGGTTTAATCATGTGTATGTGTTTATGTGTGAGAATAAATACTAAAACTAAAAAGTCTTAAAGAACTGGAATCTAAGGCTTTCGGCTTTATTAAAAGCTCTACCGCACTTGAGATTTGGACTGCTAGTAGTCGAGACTCTTGTTTACTCGACCACTCAGTCAGATATATACATAATGATAACATAATACTTGAATTAAATGATAATAATTAAAGATAAATCACATAATTCATGTGGTAGTTAATTTGTGGGCGGCAAAAGGGGGAGTGCACGATTTTGCACATTAGAAGCTTATCAAACAAATACACAAACTGTTGTCAGGTTGGGCTACATAACGTATGCTCAACAGGTATTTAGACGAACGGAACGATTTATATCATTTACATCACGTGCGAAATATATAAGTGTATGCAAAACTTGCGAGCACTACACTAAGACCCGCATATGCCGACTAGTTTTGCGACAGAAACTCAAATAAATGATTTCTATGCAGGCGTCCATGACAGCGACACAAAAGTTTGACATGAACTGTCCCAAAAAGAAAAAAACGGCAACAAAAGATATAAGTGAAAAAAATGATGACCTAGTAAGCTGTTTGATTATCTAGAAATTAAATTTGCGAAATTAATTTATACACAGTACAATTAAAGCATGTCTAACCGTGTCATTGCTTGCATAGACAATGAGCTAACATTGGTACATGTAAAGGCTTACACATAAGGTAGAGCAGTCCGTATTGTACTTATCGGTCTGTGAGCAGTTATAGCGGAGTTGCCAAACATGCGATTTCTTTCTCATTCGTTTGAAATAATCCTTACATGGTAGCAAGTACAAATACTGTAATTAAGCGGGGCCGATAGTTTAATTCCTTACTTAGCAACGGCTTGCAATACATACGATTCCTTATGAAAGGTGTGGTCTGAAAAATAGAGCTATGGGATGCAAATTTGATACAGATGATTTTTGTATTATATTATTATCAATTTCACCATAAAACATCGAAAATTCGACATTTAATCCATTTAATGGTTCACTTTTTGCAGGAGCGATTATATGACAGAAACTTGAAAACGCTGCCCATACGACTAAAACTTTTCCCGTTCAAAACGTAGTTTCTTGGAATTACTGCATCACCGAACTTTTTGCATCATATATCGATTGCCGTGCTGCGTATCAAGCAGCCTCGTGTTGCTCAAATAAAACATCTTCTAGATCGATATTTTCCAATTGCAGTCACAAAAATGTCATTCCCTCAACGCTCACTCTAACAATACCTGCGTTTTCAGTTTTAAGGGAATAATGACCAATAGTGCCATCAACCAAGATACCAAAGCAAATAATTCATGCCAAATGTTAATAGTTTGTGGATTGGCTTCATACAATTGCAATAAAAACGAGCCTCATCTGAGAAAATGCTTTCCTTAAAAAGAGCACGACCATTTCCCAGCTATCCTACAACAAGATCAACGAAGTCACGATGTTTACGAGGATCAAACAGTTTTAATTCCCGAGAGAGAACAATTTTGTAGGGATGTAGGCCAAACATTTTCTTCAAGATTCCCCAAGTCGAATTCATAGACAATCCTAGCAGTTGACAACGCCTGAAAACCGACAAATTAAGCAAACACTTAACTGGTAGCATTATTTTCGTTACTTTGAGAACTTCATGATCTTCTTGGCGCATGAACATAATGTAAAGAAAATTAATACACATTACGGCGAACAAGGAGCATAGTAAGGCTATTACGAAGAACAAAAATTGCGAAAAGTGCATGAAAATGGGAGCACTGTCATTTCGATGGCAGCTCTGGATAATTTCCGAACGTTCTTGAAAGTTATGCTTTTTCCTTGCAAACCTTATTAAAGCCAACTAGCAAGGACAGGATGATTACGTTATTTGAAATATAGACGCAGGTTTAAGAATAAATCATGTCATCCCTATTGGATATCCCGTTATAAAGTACTTATTCGAGTGTGCAATTCTCACAAGGAGCGAATACAGTCGAAAGTTCCTTCAAGGGGTAAGATCGCGGGTGTAGTGTTATGTAAAACAATCTTGTCAGACAGTAAAATAAATATTTTCGAAAATAATTGCTTTCAGATGAAAAATTTCGCAAAGAAAAAAATTTAAGATATTTCGGAAACCTCATCTATTTTCTTAAGGCTAAAGTAGAGAGTGGCGAATTTATTTCAGATCTAGCAAACTTTTTCCTTAAAATGAATCCTCTTTTAACCAAAAACAATATTATACTACAGACATAAAATACGGAGTGAAAGAGTAGAATGGAGAGCATTTTTACGAAACGCTCTAAAGAATAGAACTCTCAGTCCGATTTTTTTTGTCGGTTTACGCCATTCCCATGCTAACTTAGTTCGCCGGTTCCACGAGTCCATTTCATTCATGTTCGTTAAAGGTGGTCCAATAAGTAAAAGATTGCAAACTTCTAATCAATGTTGTAGCAAAAGGCTTTCAGTTTCTTTATTAGTTCACTTATGACCACTCCTACAAAATTTGTAGTTATGACCTTATGATAGTTTAGTTTTTTTTTTATGTGCTTTAAAAACTTATATATACTTTTTTCATATTTTATTACTATGAAGTCTGCTACATTTTAATTGTTTTTATCCCTTTAACAATCTTATCTATATATAGCGGACTGTTTGCGGACCCACCTTTGGCACCGGCGCCTCCTTATATTTGGTTCAGCTTACTGATGATTTAAAAGTCAGTACACTTACAGCATGTCTTTCCCGCTTCAGCCTTGATCGAAGAAGAACGAATGTGTGATACGGAAAATTAGATAGATATGTCAAATATATACAAATATAAGCAAATAAAATTAATAAATATATAAATAATCAAAGTAAATTAGATAAAGATAAATATAATAAATTAAATAAAATAAAATTTTTGTTTTTAAAAATAAAAATTTCCTTATAGTTTTTAATAAGAAAATTTCCATTGAAATTTCTCGAAGTATTTGGCGAACACAGAATTCTTGAACTCTTCGAAATAAACGATGAAAGGAAAATGAATTATATTTGCTACGTACATACCTATCGTCTGGTTTTTTCCAAAAATACATATTTACATGCGTACCACAGCCCATATTCACCACAAACAATAGAACTTTATATGCTTCTACTTTGCAAACGTTTGAGAGAACGCGACGTTTGATCAAGAAATCATTAACAGAATATTGTGCCAGACAAATAATGAGAATGAAATAACAAGCATACAAATGATTGCTAACTAACAGCATCACTCTTGTTACAGACAATAGATGCACAAAAATTCCCTAAAGTTCTTCTAATCCCAACATTGAACAAAATGTTGGAACATCTACGTATTGTCACGGATGCTACGCAACAATATTATTGCATAGTAGACCCGGACATCCGCTGTAAACAGTTGTTATGGAAGCGAGCAACAGAGCGTAAAAAGTGAAACGAAAATACATATGTGTCCAAGAGTATAAAGTATTCAATAGAGTTGTGTCCCGATACCATGCGCTTGAGCGTGCGTTTGCTTATGAGCGTAAGCAAAAGAATTTTCAATTTTTGAACTTTACTACGGTATTTTACTGGGAACTATTTCCTAAACTTAACTTTTAATTTAAACTTAATTTTAGTTTTTTATTGCTTTACGATTACTTTCCCACATGTTTACATCTTTATTAGCAAAAAGTTATCCTTAACATTTACTTCCCTCATTTTCCTTTACCAACATTTATTTGGCAAGTGTGTACAAATGTCCGCACCACCACTGTGATATTGCACGTGACACATTAGCGTTTATTTGAGATGGCTACTGTCCAAAATTATATAATAATAATTATTATTACTGTATTAACTTAACATTGAAATTAAAACGGGCACAGCAACGAGCTTTCATATTTTCTAGTCTTTCAGTAAGTACGAAATAAAAAGAAATAAATTAAACTTTCTGCTGATGATGTCTTAACCGACCTTAACCAAGGAATACATACAGTTGTGAAGGTTGAAAGGACAATTACCGTGACAAAGTGCAACTATTACTCTTATTTCATAGATCACGTTGCAACTGTTAATTTAGAATACGAAAATGAAAAACATGTAATGGACATAAAACATAAAACATTTCAAACCAAAGATCTGGAGGTATGCAGCCTTCTTAAATGTAAATATGTAAATATGAAGAAAATCCATAAATTTATTTTAAGCATATGCCTGGCAATGAACGTCATGGCGTCTACAGCAGAGAAGGTTAACACCAAGTTACCTAAATGCGTTAGAGGGAATATATAATGGAAACATATCATGTCGGCTGCAACAGAATTTATGTAAATATTATCATATCTGTAAGGCAAGCGAGAGCAAAGAGAAATATAAAAGCAAGCAAGCAAGCAAGCAAGCTTGCAGGTGCAGGTGTGTGTCTCTTTAGATTTAGATGTTATCTAGCCGCATGGCCTCTTAAGACATTAAACGATGTGAGTCTCATGCATCATTATGCTTAAATGAAAAGAGGAAAAGAAATGAATACGAGTGAACGAAATACCCCGTACGTGTTAATATGTCGGCTTTCAAATAAAACATACAAGCAGATGCTTGCATACCTTTGCATACTACGAAAGTATTACACAACAAACTCGTACACAAGCAAAATAACAAAAATATGGTCGAAAAGCTTCAAGGAAAAAAGTCACATTCTGTTTGAGCCGAAATTTTTTATATTCAGTTTTAAGTTGCGTTTTGAACTGAAGATGTGTTCAATGTAAAGAAACAAAAACACCCTAACTTAGAGAATGAGAAAAGTGCAAGCGTAACGCGTGCATGTAATAAAGGGATGAAGTGATTATGATTCAATAGCAACGCTAAAGAGTGAATCGTGACTTATCACATATGGTCGTTACAAATGTTTAACGGTGGGGACGGGCAAATTCAATGTGACTTCATTTCGTCGTCTACAACATTGAGTCATATCGTAAGCTCCTTCACGAGTGAAACAATCAGTCCAACTTTTTTGATATTTCGATGCCGAAAGCTTGTCAAGATCCCCTTCTTCATTTGATCGAAATCTTTTTCTTTGAAGAATCGCTTGGAAATTTTTTCTTTTTCAATTATGATTTACTACTGAAGAGAAAGGTCGCAAGAAACGAGATGGAGATAGATAGAGTGTCAGTGAGCATTACTGATCGAGGATGCACTATACCTCGGCCACACTCTAATCGTAGTTGATCTTTGATATGGAGATTTGGCCCGGGCATGCCCACTTGAAAATGCAGTAGCCCTGTAGGCCAGTAGCCTGTATAATTGCGTAGAGATAAGTGAAGTGTACATTCTATCTTTTTCTTCTTCTTCTTCTTCCTTATTTATACATGATTTTGATGTTTTTGTTGTGTCTTTATTTTTCCTTATATTTAGCTTAAGATTTATTATTAAGAGTATACCCATATTCCCGCTTAAATCTAATATTTTTTTAAAGATTTTTCAAACAATTTACTTCATTAATAAAGCGATTTGCATTGAGATGCGATCCACTACCTGTGTGCGGCTGCAAACACTTCCTTTATAAACGACAATTACAGTGTACGGATATATCGTAAAATTTATTCTTTTATCTAAAAACCTTTGAAATCCATTCCCCGTCTATTTTTGCCATAAAATGACCAAAATGGGACCCTGTTTGCAAGATTTAGGATAGCTTTTCTTGAGAACTATGATATGAAAAACGGCCTGAGAGATAGACCTGTGTAGTCCAATCTTAGTGAATTTGTTTATTTTAATATATTTTTATTTATATATTTTGGACTTTGCTGCCATGTAAAGGCTTGTGTCCTATAAGAAGTTTTGTACGTTTGTAGTGAAGAGATATAATGAATCAAAGCACTGTCTCGTCTGACTTTTACATATTCATTAAGTACATCGTTACTCATTGAGTTACGTCGAACAACGTCGAAAATTGATGTGGGTTTTCGCACTCTTTTAGAATACAGTAGAATACATAAGGAATCATGTATGAGTCGAATAATCGTAAAGAAAGGACGACAGAATCCATTTTCAATAGCGTTTTTTTTTTTTTTTAGCTAAGACATCAGTCTGGCAGTGCTGGAAATTTTCAAAGTAACTCGAGAACTGACAGCTGACAGCGTAATCACAATAATGAATGAAACCACTTCAGACGGTCGAACATAGAGACGAGCCGCCATACTTAGATTCATTCATTCTCTGAATCGATTGGCATAATATAAATAAAAAATGAATGTACTTCAAATCATTCTGCCTGTTGCGCAACCTTAATTTATTCTTATCACAAACTCTCGCATATACGGTTAAACGATTTTTACTTATGTATATATATTATAAATTCATGAAATAGTCTCTATCGTTCGTAAGCACTTCTGCTTCCTTGAGGTTTTAGGGTTATTATGAGCTTTCCAACTAACTTTCATTCGCACACTTACATCTATATATATATATATATATATATATATATATTCACATACATATGGCTAGGTTCATTCATGTAAATGCGATTTTCCACTTGATTGCTGCTAATGAGTGCACTTTAATTAGTTTGAAAACGATAGCATTAAAATTTGTTGCGTGTCGTCTCGTTTATATTAGCAGTTTCCGCATTTAAATTTGATGCGAGCTTTATTGAAGCAACTGAACAAAAAATGTAGCGTAAGGAAAATGGTGGAGTTACATAACAACACTCCTATTTTGCTGACTAAACTCTAAAGAAAAGTGCGATAAACAAAACTCTTTTTTAACTCTTGGCATCTTGGCAACGGCAAAGGAGGACCATTTTTAGTAATTGGTTGACATTTAAATTCAAAAATGTTATCTTCATTTTTCTAAAGTAAAGTCTAAGGTTAAGAGCAAAACTACGTTTGCGGCGAAAAAAGACTTTTTACAAGTGAAAAGAAAACCAAAGGCCATAGTGGCACACGGCCCATCATTACATACCCTACACCACTTCACTAATACAATGGTATAAAAAGACGGTGTCGAGAAGAACTCTTTTTTTCAAGTTATGTTTAAAACCATAGTACGTCACGTCGTTAAAACGCATAAATTAAGTGAATCGTTTTGCTTTCATTGCAGCCGATGTCGAAGACGATGATGCTTTTTTCCATTTTTTGAAATAGTTTACAATAGAATTAACAAGGATGTATACATGGGAATGAATAAAACTAACCTGAATGAACCCATTAATTTTTTGAACAAAAATTCTGGTTTTTTTACACATACAACTGCATTCTCATTAGTGCGCTCACAAAACCCGAGAAACGATATTTGACTTATTTCGACTGCTAACGACAGCGCTAACAGAAATATACAGAGGTAGACCTTATCAAAAACAGATAACTCTGACGTAGTTACATTTCAGACGTTTCGATTTCTGTTGACTCCTGACAAAATATTTCTGTATAAAGGTGATATATAGGATAGTGTTTTTGTTTTCTAAGTAAAGCTTCTTCAGTGACAATGATTTCATGTTCTTTTAAATACGCTTTACCAAGTCCTACCATCTCAAAACATAAAAAAAATTGCTTAACTTTCCTTAGAAATTTAGAGCGTGTGACATCAAGGTCGAGAGCTGCGCTCAAACATTTGTCTAGCTTACTATCTTGAAAATTTATGGTTTCTAAAGCATTGAGGACATAAATGCTAGTGAAATAACCTGGCTTATCTGCTACTAATAAACCAAAAGTCTATCTGTCCGACCCACCTTTTTATTCACTTCTTCTTTCTCTTCCGCTAATAGCATGCTCTTCTCTAGGAGTTAAGTTGTTTTAAGATATCTACCACGATCTAAAGCTAGAGCAGCGAGTTGGTGTTCTTCATTAACGTTGTTATTTTCTGCATTTCCCGAAGATATGGTGTTGATGTTCGTTAATCGGTTTTCGTTGGCCATTGTAACAATTTGATCCAATCTTTTAACGAAACTTTCGAACTACATAAACGAATGATGGAGAACTCTACGTTTTGTTTACCTTGGGCGTCATTTTTGTGTACCGCTATGTTATTTTTAACCTGGCTGGCCCACACGATGTATTACTACAAGTAGAAGAATACGATAAGTGAATATGAACTTATGTCTATATTGCTATGCACTTTTTTGTCTGTCGGCTAATACTTAATATGTTTGTGTGTTTTAGCTTATCGTCCGTTTTCTTTTCTTCATGTGTCCTACGTCCGTTAGCCCTTGTCAAATCAGCTATTATTTGCTTTGTAAACACATACTCACAAACGCACACTCCCTATACTTCCGTCAATAAGCCACCGCTCCTGTCATCCTCCATCTTCCTTTCGTATATAAAGGAATCCGACAATTGCCACATTTGATTGATTTGAGATTGATTTAAGTCTAGGATAGTGTTTTAAAAATAAACAATTTCTTTCATATATCAGCATTAATTTAATTTAATTTAATTTTATAAAAATATCCGTTAGAAATGGAGATAATGAACAAACTTTCTACTGCTTACTGCGATTAAATATGAAGTGAAGTAATCAAATCAAACATATGCAAAGTATGAGCAGTTTCAGGGTTGTATTTGAAAATTAGATATCGCAAATAATTGTTTCCTAGAGTCAAGGAAAGTGTTTCTAGCCTTTTATTTAAAAATCGAATATGTTCTTAAGTCAGTGTGTTCAACGCAGCACGTATCGGGGACCACTTAATAAGAGTAGCTTTTATCATGCTGAACACTGGAGCGAACGAATGTACTTTGCGTATTTGAGACAAATATCGTCCGTTTATATAAATTTCTGCCGCTGAAAGAAAAATAACGGCTTAAATTACGCAAATCGTTGACGATACAATATAAACCTATTAGGTGTAGCTAGCAGGTCCTTAGAGGTCTCCGTAAAGCACCTATAATTGTTATCCATAATATAACAATAGTAGTAATAAATATTAACACAAGCCGACAAGAATTTTAGGATCTAGCTAAGAATGAACGGAATAACGGAATGGAACAGTTGTACATTCCTGCTGAACCGCTCTTCCGATCTTAATAGAAAGTTACTTTCTTATTTGTTCAAAGTCTGCATTATTTTAATATTACATTTCATTTATTTAATATGTTAAAAAAGTAAAAAAACAAGTAAGAACATTACAGTCGGGCAAGGGCGGCCATTCAATACCCTATACCAATTCGCCTATTATAGCTATTCACTCCATTTCTACTTCGTAAAAAATTTGTTGGGCGCTTGTCTCCCAAGATAACCCCTATATATTTTGGGGTCTAAGAAATAGATATATGTGATCCAAATTCCCTACCGTGAATTTTTTAGGTAGGTTGCTAAAATATTAAAAGTTAAAGATTATTCTGAAGGGCTTACTATTGAGAAATCTTATATGAAATGAGGTCAAAAAAATAGACCCATGTGGTTCAAATGCTGCTCACCTAATTTCTATGTCAAATTACTACAATCAACAAATTTTTATCATCAAACATTAACAATTTTTGGCGTATAAGCGCTTACATTTCCTGAGAATCCTAATATATATATATATATATATATAATATATATATATATATATATATAATATATATATATATATATACATGGAGCTTTTTACCATATAAAGGTTAATTTTGTGAAGGAACGGTTGCATTAGAGAGGGCTCAAAAAATTGTTCCAACCGAACAACAGTTTTCACACCAGTTTTGGATGTCGAAAAATCGTCCACGCCTACCCAATTTTATATTTCCCCATAATTCCTTTTTTTCCAAAACTTTTATAAGGCGCCTAAGCACAGTACAAAGACCCAATAAAATATATAAATTCTTTGCCACTTGCAAATTTCGACATAAGGATGTCCGTCTATTCATCTGTTCATCTATACGTCCGCTCAACGTAGTAGTAGTATTCAAAGGACACGCCTACAACGCACACTCGTCTTTGCGACAAAAACTTTTATTTTGAAAATAAAAAAATCAGCCTCGCTCAGTCCATATTACAGAGTATGAAGGTCTCTTAACTCTTATTCTTTTGTTGATGGGTGTAAGTAATACGATCACGACTGAATATTATTTTCTGACTTGCCTTTTTTATACTTATATTGTTTGTTCAATTGGCCTTTATTATAACGGCAATATTGTTCTTTTTGGACAAGAGTATGTTTGTATAACAAAGTGGAATGTTTTTAAAAGGATAAAAAAAAATTATGTATTCATTACTTTGGTATACAAAATTGGAATTGAGTTTCAATAACCCATTGAGCTTTTCACTTTTAAGCAAAAGGATGGAAGCAAAGTAATTTTACCGTTCCATTTGCAACTTCCAGAAGATCGCGACAGAAGTGTGATCTTAAAAATTTTACAATGGGGAAACTCATGATTTGCAACATATTTAAGTTCAGAACTGGGATTAACTGTCATTTGCCCAGACTAGCTGTCCAGCTGATGTGTTACAACAAAAGAAGGAAAAATCTGCAGGTCCTGTCTGTGTGTCCGTTATCTCGTCATATTACTTGTCTGTTTCATTCTATTATCCGTTAATCCGTGCGTATGTATTAGTTTGTCTGTGTGTATGTATTAGTTTGTCAGTTAGTTCATATATATTTATTAGTTTCTCCGTTCGACTGTGCATACGTTGAGTAATTGCTAGTTATTATCTACGTGGTACACTCACACTCGCAACCGAACCTGCACATTCTAATTTTTCGCCACGAAACCACTAGTACTTGTTTGGTTAACGCAGCATTATTATTGTTATTTTTTTTTATACATATATATTACTTTTATTAGTTTATATACTATGCCAACTGCAACAAGTTACCGCAGTCGTTAAATCCCTATCACTTTTCTTCATGGTAGCAGAGCAAGGTAATAGTCGTATGATATCTACGCTTTACACTCACAAGCATAGAACAACATTCTCGATATATATTCGTTGGAAAGATCTCTCGGTATTCTGTTGCTATCCCAGTTCTATTGCATTTACATAGCTCACAGTTCTCCCGCTCCAGGCCAATAATGCTTCGCCTTTAACTTTTGCAGTGTGCTATGAATGCCTGTCTGTCCTGCTAACTGTGAACAATGAGAGTAAAATACCTTATGTACTCAAGGAAAATGGTACGTACACGTCTCATGCCTACGTATAAAATATGACGTTAAACATATACATATATATATATATATATATAAGATTAAGCTGTAGTCATAGTTTTATTTATCATAAGTCCATATAAGTTGGTTTTCTTGTGTACAAATGCAGTCATACGTTATTTATTTTAATTAAAATTGACAGTGATGTCCAAATGAATTCAGTTTTATTTAATCATAACAAAGCAATTTTCGACTTTAGAGACTCTATGTGCGCAGATCGCATTCAAAGAATTTAGGCCATTGCAGTGATTGTCCAAGCCCATTTCAAGAGCTAGTGTTCACTGAATATTTCAATTTAAAACAATTTTAATTAATATAAGGTAATTAATGCGGATAAATACAAGCATACATATGTACATGCATATCGTATTCGTGTCTGAAGTCAAAATAAATTTTATTCTCTTCTTGTCAATCATAAACGAATGAATCCATTAAATAGAATAAATCAAAAAACAAAAGATATAAAAGATTTCTCAAAATCTTACAATTCTGATGGTCTAAAGCTTTATGAGCATTGCAAGACAATGACTCCAATTTATCATATATTTTCCATTTCGTTGATTTGAGATCTTAAGCAGGAGTTTTATTATTCTGTTGTTATGAAAGAAAGGAACATAAAATAGAGGCTCCCCAAAGTAGGTAAACTCTTAATAAGCATTATGAATTAAGTGGTGTAGGCGTCTGTCTGTCACTCATATCTTATATAATAAATAATACATCTGAAGTCCTAAAAAATTCATAAATTTTTAATTAGCGTAAGATTAGGAGCATTGTTTGAAAGTCAATAAAAACATTTTTACTGTTTTTTTTTTTAAATTGCACCACAAAATAACTTTTACTAATTCTAAGAAACTCGTAAGAGCATCGCAACATAGACGTGGTCGTACCCTTTCGATCATAGGTCAACCTCTTACATCAAAAGGGAACAAACATTCCAAACTTCATCGATAAAAACACGCGCTTTGCTCGTGACCGTCATACGACAGTTTGCGGAAACTTCAAATATAGAAAATTGCATCCAGCTATGTCGGGTGTCTTGTAAACACACTGAAGGACTCACAAGCAAACGACTTAAGGAGATGTTTGTGTAGTTATGTTTATTCTTTCTGATTACACAAAAAAATTCATTCTCCTAGTGTCTGAATTAACTCAAACCTCGAACTTATCCGAATTAATTAAACGAAATACTTATTTGGCATTTATTCATTGTTCTTGTTTCCAGCGATTGTCCGTGGAAACTATTACAATATTCTATAGTTTACTCCTTTTATCATCTGAGTCGCTTTCGTGGAAACTCCTATGTTCACATGTTCCGATATTTAACGCGATCGCCTCTCTTTACTTTGAATTTTGTCCAGCGGAAACGATTCCCAATCTTTGCTTCATATATCTGTTATGTATGTTATAAAATGTGTTTGTTAAGATATATAATATATGTAGTTAAATACATGCAGTTTAATATATAAGTTTACATGGATGAAAGTGTATAGGTAAATATGTTTTATGTGATATGGAGTTAGGAAACCAAAACATCAGGTCTCTTACTTACGAACTCGATGACAATCATTGTCGAAAAATATACGAACGCACACAACTGCAGCAAGCTAACAAGGAGCATTATTTCGACACGTATTCTCGGGATGAAAGGGAAAAGATAATGGAATTTCAAGCAAGTAATTAAGTGTTAACAAAAAAGTTGTTATACATAAATATGATATCAAATTACAAAAAAAAAATTAGTTTCGATGAATAAAAAACAAGTAAAAAAGTTATATTCGACTGGGGACGAATATCGCATTTAAACTTATATGTTTTTCGCATTCTACTGTCCAAGTTCTTTTATTTGATACCCATATCGCCAGTACTATTAAGAAAAAAACTATTGCGGTGTCTACTATATTCACTTTAAATTTCATCCATTTTTGGGCAGATAGTATATCTTCATTTGAATAGTTTATAAAATAGTTTTCAACGTTTTGTACATAAGCATAAAACCTAAAAAAATGAAAAAAATTCAATTTAATTACTCGTAACTTTGCGTAGACATGGCCGATTGATTCGATTTTTACACGTAAAGAGTAGAGTGTCTCGCAAAATAAATGTAGAAATTATCAGGTTTAATAATTTCTGAGTAACGAGCAAACATTCAAAAATTTTTGTTAAAAAAACTGTGTAGCGTTCAGTTTATGCTCCACTGCGCGCTTCCGTTTTGATCGATTTGGCCCATTGTTAATACCAACCTGCGTGCAGAAACCTCCAACGTTTCTACTACATTTGAAGTCGATATCTCACACACCACACAGACACACAGATACGTAGACGGACGGACATGGCTAAATCAACTCAGAATTTCACGCTGATCAAGAAGGTATTTACTTTATAGGGTCTCGGAAGCTTCCTTTATGGAAAAAACAAAATCATCGCCCATCTTATAAAAAAAAAGACACAGAAGACACTGTTGTGAAGCAAATTGAATTTAAGCCACTTCGTGGCAAGCGCTGTAACCATGTAGAGGAGTCTTCAAAATGTTGGCATGTGAATGAAAAAGTTCAACATTCGACAAAAACAAGCAATGATTTGAACTTGTCAAAAATTCCATGTGGGCTGCGCTTTGAAATGTAATCGTTAAACACATTGTAGAAAAAAATTGACACATTGCCGAAAAGAACGCATTAAAAATTTTGAAATCTGTTGTAGACATGAAGAAATACAACATTCCACTAAATGTGAAATTTGTCACCATCAGCTCAATAATTCAGGATTACAAAATTGCTCTTTCGTTTCATTTATCCTCGAAGATTTTTCAACCATAAAATCTTAATTTCTTAGCAGAAGGATTGACTTCGTTCCAATCGGTCTCACTTTTACAACCATTCAACGCTTGTTGCTACTAAATTACGTTTGAAGCTACGCTAAATTACGTTTATTTGGAATCGCTTTTTTTTGGATAAACGCTTTCTAAAAATATTGGTTAGTGTGTTCGAGAAGTTATAATTCAACAAGAAAGATCAACGTTCTGGTAGAAGGAGCTCAAAATTTCAAGCAACATTTTTGCATTTTTCCCTCATATCGTGAGCGTGAAGTTTGCAACGCCGTTCTCGCCTTACTATACGTATGATAGTTGAGTCATACACGATTAGTATTCACGTAAATGGTAGATAGTAAGTTTTTGCACAATCTTCAGTGGTCACATTACACGAAGCACCGCGCGCATAAAGGCAACCACCTAAACCAGAAACGGACGTATCGATCACTGTAATACCGTAGTCAAGAGAAGTTAAGACATTAGCCAAAGCTACACACCGTACTTATCATGAAAGTGAACAGGGAGTTTTTTCGGTGGCACCACGCGCACTACCTCATCCAACATTTTGCTTATAGTTCCTGGTATTCCAATGCCTATGGTATCCCCTAAGGAAAATTCATAACTTTCCATGCCGTAAAAAGCTTCCACAACCTTTCTTACTTCCAGCGGCTTGATTGGACCCTCATACAGACAAGTAACGACGGTTGATACGTAACCACATACTTTGGTATCATCTTTATGAGCAAATTTCCAAAACGGGCCGGAAACGTTCAATGCTTTCGGCCGCTGTGCAGTTAACATTTTTGAATGATTGTGCATCGGATGCCGTTCCGAAAGTGGCCATTTCCTTAGCACCAATACGCAGAAGACTTTCGTTAGGTGTTAGCGCAGGATAGACAATACCCGGGAATTTTTTTATACAATTATAAACTTCAGCACTATCAGCCATTTCCGGCACCCACTTAGGACTCACAATATTCTTGCGCGTAGTAAGAACAACGTAAAAGAAAAAAGCCATATCCACACTTGAAATAAGTGGGTAGAGTAAAATAATTAATAAATCAAATTAAAAGTTTTCAACATAAATCATTCAGTTCGAATGTCATCGAAACTTCCTATACGTAACTCTCGATTACATTCGCACCTATTCAGGCCAAAAAAAAATTTTAATTGATTTGATCAATTAAGGTTTGAGCGGCGAATCCCTTTAAATTAAGTCGCACAATCAGCGTCAGTGTAATCACACCTTGTGTATGTAAGCTGTCAAGCTGCCTCTGATTTGAAAAGAGGTTTTCATGATTTTATCCTTGTAAGCAGTCAAACAATAAACCAAAACGAATTAAATTGCTATAGATTCCATAAATCTACTCCAAATCGGGCCGCTTGCTATAATTGATTCAATTTTTCTTAGTTATCTTAACAAAGTGCACAGTAATGCAGAAAATAGTAAATAAGCCGACGCTTTTTTCTCAATTGTGTTACCCTTTGCAAAATTTGCATAAGAGAAATTCATTACTCGTTTCTGCTGTTGCATTATATTTCGAGCAAGAGAAAAAACAGCAAACATTTTAAATTGCTACTCATATTAACTTACTGTTCTTTCTGTTCTTTCTCTTCCTGTTAAATTCTACTAATGCTTGCACAGCTGCACAGCTCTAGCTATTAATCGAAACTGCCCCGTTTAAATAATAAATTAGTTTTCATTTCACTGTCCTCCTTTATCCTATGCGATCCATTAAATATTATTATATTTTGTTTAAAGAGTTATTTTAACTTCAGTACTACAGAGCATAAGGATGAGCATAAGGAAACGTGCTTGAAATCGTATAAATGTCCTTTCATTTTTTTTCCTATTCTTCTAGCAAAAGCTAAATAAAATAGAGCACAAACGCTTCGCAAAGTTAATGGCAAATATAAAGTAAACGGAATGAAAAGTAAAAATAAAGTACGAGAGAAAAGTTCGCAGGAAATATTATAGTAACCAAAGAAGTACAGAAATATTACTATAAAGGTTTGCCTTTTATCGACAATCTTTCAAGTTGAAGCCAGAAATGTGTTTGTTACCTAAGAAAAAACTTATTCTGTCATTTTTGTGAAATAATGAAATTTATGGTTTCCATTGCATAACAGTAAATAATTGCTAACGAATAACAAATGATTTTTGCAAAAAAATGAAATAATTTTTATGAGCAAGTGATTAAATTTTGTTAAAAGCTTTCCTTGCATTCTCTTTTGCTTCTTAAGCAGATTCCGTAAGGCTTCAATATGAGAAGCGATACCCTACTAAGCTTACATCGAACATATGCAATGAGTACAAGAGGAATAATATCCCATAGTCCTATACTCACCTTTGCATTCACTTCCCTACATCTACAAAATGTTTTCAACGCATGCATAGAAATATTCATTAGATATCTCATAAAGTGGGCGCTTTGGATAATGGAAGTTAATCGCTTTAAATAATGGAATAGAGCTCTCTTGAACTGTTCAGATCAGGAATACGGTCTCTAAACATTGTGCAGAAAGACCAACTTTATAAAAAAAACAAGTACGAAAGTTATTTATATTCGATATAATCCGTATGAATAGGTAGGTAAGCAGCGCGACTACGAAGCCTATGTTCGCGGGTGCGGTAGAGCTTACTTCGGTCTTAGCTATAATGAGTGCTCACTCCATTGGGCACGCACGCACTAGGCTGCGGTCATCATTTCCCCTATCACCTTGTCTTTCCTCACTTCTTTCTGACCTCAGTATCTTACACGAATAGAGGAACTTCCCTAAGCAATTAGTGCATATTAAAAATAAAAAAAAATAAAAAAGTCCATCGTAATTGCCGCAAGAGTAAACGCAGGATTTTAAAACCTTTATAATTCCCAAAGCTCTCCATTTGTCCCTTCATTTCGCGAAGAACTCATAAATTGAACCTTTAAAGGAAAAGAAAACTTATTTGCTAATTAACATTAATTAAAGTAAATTAAAAAAAAATACTTCAATAAACAACAGCTTTTGTTCAACTGACAGTAACCGCTGTGCTGACCTATAATCATTTTATCAACCGACATAAGATCCGTGCGGTTTGTTGCGGTTAAACTTTCATTAAGTGTTATTTACTCTTGGAAATCACTGTCAATTTAATTAAAACAAATAACGTACGGTGCTCGTATACAAGTTAACTGCTTTACAACGCCTTACGCCGAACCACATCTTTTTTTTTTATATGAATCTCTTGCAGATATCATGCTTCTTAGTCTACAGCATACTGAGAATTTCAATTTTATTGATGCATACTCATCATGTATGTCCTTGTAAAAGGCTGCGCAAAAAAGTAACAGAAATGTGGCTGTGTGTCACTACGTCAGTAGTGTTGAATGAAAACATAACTTTGGTTTTAAAAGACAAAAGTAAACATTATATATATTATGATAAAGTAAGTGATTAACTGATAAAGTACGTCCTACCATACGATTGCCCTATTTATATTAAACGGATATTTCATTTTTATAACCTACTTAACCCAAGTGGAATTCTTAATTGACATAATGGGTTTAAATTGATGTTCGTCTGTTGAACTTTCTTCTGGTATAATGAAATTTAAGATTACAATTTCAGATCTTACTTTAAAACATTTTTCTTTCATTTTATCTCCGGACGAAAGGTATTTTACAATCAATTCAATCAATTACCAAAAATCTCTCTTCCTCCAATTTCTTCCCGCTTACTAATTCTTTCAGTGATTAAACCATGAGTTTCCCTGATTGATGTACAACATTTTAGGTGATTGATTATGTACCTGTGTACGTTTACGTTTCCAGTGTGAAATCTGGCGTATTGACACGTAAGAGATTTATCACCCTTTAGCATTCCTTTGTATCGATTTTCTACCTTTATGTGATGATACTTACAAAAGCTGCTGAAGTATGACGACCGTACCCTCATGTGAGACTACAAATGCTGATAACAAATTGCGAAGGATTGTACGAATGTGTTTGTGTATAATGTTTACATTTGCTATGGCTTATACTGTAAATATTTGGAAATTTTCGCAGATTTTCTCCAAATAACGCGACCCACTAATTTTTGTTACGTTTAGACAAATATTAAACCAATACTTTCCAATGCATACTTTTCCGTACTTGACCTCGGTCGCTTATATTAAATATGTTTCTAGGGACTTTACAGCAGAGAGAAAGCATGTGGTCCAGTGAACTTTGCCTTCCAATAACATTCAAACTTTCATAGCTGCCTCAATCACCCCACCGTCATGTCTCTATTCACACGCCAGCCTTTCTTAATGGCTTTCACGCATTATGCCAATGTGTGCTGACGACGTTAAGCTTGTTCTCTTCTCATCAAACTTCCAAAGTTTCCGTCTACTTGAGTCAGATTTAGTATTATTGTCGGAGTGGTGCAAGGTAAATGGAATATCGTTGAATATTAAAAAATATTAGTCTACGCGGTTCGGTAGTGTCCGCCATGACTTTTGATAAAAATTGAGATGATGAGCTTATCAAGTCGGTGTAGTTATTTAATGATCTTGGTGCAGTTATGTGTAATTTGTTGTTATGAATTTGCGTGTGTCATTTGGCGTCCCAATTACAATTATTAAATTGATATGGTTGAAGGAATCCAGAAACAATTTCTCTGTTTGCCTTGTGAGGACTAAGATGGGATACTAATAGGACACTACCTCCCTTTTACTTTTGATCCGTTCACCATTAGGTTCTTGTAATGCAATTTGAATGAAACTTATTCAAGGTGACATTTCGTTATCATTCTTGCTTGGTAGGTTTGATTTTAATTTTCTTAGAAGGGCTCCAAGCCGTTTCTTCGGCAGTCTCTTCGGTTGTCGCAGTGCAGGGGTAATTATGAACTCTTTTCTTATTTTTATTATAGAACACAAAAATTATATCTTGTTTCTATATAAAGCGATATTTTTCATGTGCGTATTTACGGGGACGCGGGCCCAAAAGGCAATCTAATATAGTACAAGTTTAATCCTTACATAAGGCAGGGTGCGTAAATAGGCGTGGATGGTCCAAATTTTGTCGAGCTCATTTTTTTGTGTTAAATTACTATAATATTATGGGTCAGTTTAGATCACCACATATTAAAACTTGGAAATTTTCGCTCTGGAAAGGATCAAGTTTCGTGGAAATCCTTATTAGGATAGAAACCAAAAAATAGGCAAAGATTGTCTAAATTTGGCACAGTTAATTTTGTTATGTTAAATTACTATAATGATATAATTTTCATCATGAAGCATTGAAGATTATACCTTTTTGTCGTATGAACTTCAGTTTTCGTTATATGAGCGGGGGTGCAAAAGCCAACCGGCCCCAGCCGCTCAAAAGTTTTCATACCAATTTGGAATGCCGAAATACTACTACTAAGCCACGTCGAAAAAGCGAACTCATCCGAACCATTTTGAATAGCATTCGTCCTTGGGTCAAAACACATCACTGCACCAAATTTCATCAAAATTTCTCATGAATTGCGACATGTATCTTAAACACAAATTCACATAGACAGACATCAGATGGACAGACCGACAGACAGGCTTAGATCAATTCAGGTTACTATTCTGAATCGGTCGGAATAATAAAAGGTGGATCTATCTTAAGCCCTTCTGCGTGTTACATATGTCAGCACTAACTAATATGCCTTTTATCACCAATGGCAATGCTTAAATATTGGAAAACTGAGTGTAAACGTGGTTGGGTAAACACAAGTGATGGCTACCAACAAGGTCGCATAATTTAAGTTACAACACCAAAAACGGTTATAAAAACCTATAGTAAGGTATTGAACGATTTAAAGGTATATGGAAGTGCATGGGCTGGTTGTATAGGCCGCCATTAATATTTTTCTGGCTAAAAGTTCCATACAAGAGGAGTGGCATCTTCGTGTAACTTCTTCTACTACTACTCTTTGTTATCATGGACGAATTTCCACTACGGAACCAAAAAGTTTGAAGGAATTGATTTTGCTAAGTAAAGATGTACTAAAGCGAACGAGAAAGTAAACATCGCCGGGATATTTTATGGCTAGTATTTTTTGGTAGAAAAATGGTAGACAAAGTTTCAACGACTAAATTAAAAGAGTAGCAGGGTCGTAGACCAATGCTACTCTCCGTTTTCGTGTCAGTTTAATAAGAAAACTCAAGAACAAAAAGGAAAAAGGACAGGTGCACCAAACTTTCATTAAATTTATCATAGGGAAAATTGTGCATGAATGAAGGTACGAACGATTCAGACAATTTCGCGAACAATATTCAATTGATTGCATAAGGTCCATTCACGCGGGGATAGTTTCATCAAAAATTCGAACAACTCTTAAAGACAAACTTCGTGAAGAGATGAATTGATAGTGAAGATGGAAATATGCTCTGACAACTATTGCACTAAGCACAATATGTAGCTACTCATCACATTATGTCACACATGATCTCACACTGGATTTCAAGATATTGTGACACTGGAATACCAATCTATGCTAAGGTGAAATAATTCTTTTGTTGACTGTAGACGTAAAGTAAAAATATCGTAAACAGCACAAAGTTTCGTTTTATTACTACTTACCTCCAATGTATAAATTTTGTAGAACTAAATTAATTTATCCCAAATAATAACAGAAAATCCTTGCATTTAAACAACGAAGTTATCTGAATTCTTCCTTAGACTCCTGCACCTTATTTGTAGATTAAACGGATAACACTGGTAAATTCTTCTTTTAAAGATTACTGATGAAGATAATCAGGCTTCACAACAACTGTCTGTGCGGAATATAATTTCTAATCGTAGTCTCGCTCAGCAAGGAAGATTTGATCATATTCTCTTACCGTTTGACCTGAAATATTAGAAAAATCTCAAAGGAACTTATGAGGATCTTTAGGGTGGAAACATTTCAAATTAGTTTTCAGATTCTCAACTCTGTTATAAAATCCAAAATTTGCTTAAATTTCAAATTCAAAGTTGCAGATCATTCATAATATTTTGATCTTTATTTTTGGTTTTCTTCAAAGCGTTTTGCGCTAAAAATTTTTTATAATTTAAATAAACATTCCAAACAAATATGTATGTGCATTCAAAACGGGTGTACGAATATGTGTCGATATAAATCTGGATATATGGACATAGCATACCGGTCAATAAGTCTCGGGATTCAAAGATATTGATAATTTGTCTACAAGTTTTAATGACGCTATTCAGTATTTATTATTTTGCATTATAGCTTCATTATGGAAAACTTGCTTTCCGAATGAGTACAGAATTTGCTCACCCTTGAAGTTGCACATCCATTGAATCGGACCGCTTTCTGGATCTATTAAACCGCAAACAAAACGATTTGCTCATGCGGAATGCAATAAAGTGTAAAAAATGGGCTCGATTACTACTACACTACACTACACTATCCTTCTGGATAGAGGGGGAAGGACGTGAGCGGCGCGAAGCGACCAAAGGAGCAATAGTCAGCCCGGGGAGCTGTCGCCTCCATACTCCGGAGTAACGCATGTCTTTTCCTTTGTAGACTTTGAAAAATGAAGAACCATGGATAGCAAATATTACACGGCACCGTTGGCTCGCTTCGGAAAGAAGTTTACCGAAAAACGTCCCTAAATGGAAAAAAAGTAAGTGCTTCTCGCAGGGGTAATGCACCGTGCCACAAAACGATGGCTGCAATGGGAAAATTGCATCAATTCACCTTTGACTTCTTCCATAATCACATTACTCTCCAGATGTGACCAACAGGGCCTATTATTGTCTGTTTGTAAATCTCAAAAGCATTTTTCAACAGGAAAGAATTGAATCAAAGGATACGCTTATTGCGGGAACTGAAGCGTATTTTAGGATCTTAACAAAGCTTTCTATAAAACAAACAAAGAAGGAGTATTCCAGTACTCCTGCAGGGAACATATGAAAATAAGAAAATTATATTAATAATTAATCCCGAGACTTATTGATCAATGTATATGAGAGAGTTTAGATTCATAAGCCACTTAACCCACATACCAAAACGGTTTCGTTTGCCTTTCCAACACTTACTATACGTATGTTGCTATATATGTATTTGGGGCCAATTGTTTCCGCTATTTTGTCATTACCAACGTTACGTGCACGTAAGTTTACATATTTTCATAATTGCGAGGCGTACATGCTTAAATATATAATAAAATTAAACTCTTGACGAATGAGGAATGAGAAAAAACGTTGCAAAGCCAACCACAGAGTGTGCTCAGAACTCGAATTTTTCTTTATTTAAATATTTTTGTTATCAAATATCTTTCGTTGGTTCACATTTTTAAGGGGAGCAATTAAGTGAAATTAGGGGAAAAAGCAACACATTTCAACACATTTTCCAGATGAAAAGTCAACAAAACAAATTGAATACAAACGCCTTTATGAAGGTGCAGCTGTTGCAACATCTGACAATCCGTGAGTCAAGTGAAAAGTGAATGCACACCTGTATAAATAAACCTTTGTATAAATAAATCGTTGATATATAAAAAGAGAAAATAAATATTACGAATGCTGGTATGACAGGGGGACTAGTATGAAATAAAGCGGTTCGGTTTAGAGTGCAAGTGTTTTGCAACTTTCCTGCAATTGATCCACTTTAGAACAATGCACCTCTTAATCCTTTTGATTTCCACATTTTAGCTTAAAGACAATTTGTGCATAGGGTTGAATATTTTGCATTGATAATCATTAACGTGGGTCTTGTACCAAATGTTAGCGCTTAAAAAATTATTAACTTCAAAGTCTGTAAACCATTAACCAAGAAAGAAAATTCCAAATGTATACAAGTAAAAGTGAAGTCGGTAACGGTCATATATCATCAGATGACAGTATAACGAGAGGTGAGATTTCGAGGGAATGTCATAAAGAATGTGCTTTTTAGTGAGAATTTGTTCACTGTTGCAATTTGGGGGGAAGACTTCATGTTATAGTTTTGCGAATGAAACCTATTAAGTACGTTTTGGAAAAGTTTCACCGGCGGCTTTAACTTAATAATTTCAATGCGAACTACATTTGATTCGTACAGCAAAAAGGGAAAATAAGGAGAACTGAATTGTAATTTATTTGCAGTTTTCTTAGTAAAGATTTGAAGTAAGCTTCGGATGGGAAGCTGCCATATGGACATTTACTATGCAGAGAGGATCTTAGAACGGAACTAACTGATAATACGTTAGAATTGAATTTGACAAAAGAAAGGTTTTTTTAAAAAATAACGAAATAGACGGTTGGAGAGGTATGAAGACAGGTGATTGATACTAGCGAATCAATTGTAACTTAAATCAAGGCTTAAGACTTTTCTATTTTGTTATTTCCTACAAGGATATTACGATCTCAATCGTTTTGCCAACAAATATCTAAGTGCCTTAACCATCTCTACATGCACAAAATCTAATGTTCCAGCGTAGTTTAACACATAGTTTATTACACGCAATCAAAAACAAGAGATCACAGGCGGGAGAGCCCTGTAACATGTTCTTTAAGAAGTAGAAGTTTCAAAATGATTAATACAAATTTTTATCTGCCTATTTTTTATGAAGTTGGGAATGGAAATGGGGACTTTGGGTTTGACCTTTCATTCTTTCCATTCAATAACTGAATGAAACGCGGTTTCAAACGGACGGCAGAGGTATGGTATCGTCCTAACGAAGAGTATTAATTTAAGGAGCCAACAAATAGGAGATTATCAATAATAAATTTTATTGTGTTGGGAGCTAGTCTAATAAATACTGCAAATATAGTTCAAGTGGATCAAACTCTCAATTGATTGAAGCATGTCCGACTGTCCGTTCATGTAATGTGTGTTGTCAACATTGTCCAGGCCGCAAAAATAAAGCTATCGACCCTAAATTGACAGAAACTTTGAAAATTTTTGCACAAAAGATGGCATTGGTATTGGGCCGAATCGATCGAAGGACCACGTAAACTGAGAACACCCCTGATTTTCAAAAGGAGTAAACAATTAGTTTTTGCTCAATACTGATAAACTACAGCAGGTAAATATACAAAAGTTTAAAAGAATATTATCTGGGTTGTATGAAAGTGCTAAAAATCGATCACGCCTATCTAATATGAAATTTATTTTTTTTCTTCAATATCTTTATAAAACGCAGAAACAAGCTTTAAAAATCCGATAAAGTATATAAATTCTTGGCCAATTTCATATTGAAATGCACTTGAGCACGGCAATCCTTCCGTCTGTCCATCTATCCGTCTGCCTAACCATTCTCCCGTTCGCAAAAATGAAGATATCTACAGCTAAAAGGAGTTTGGAAGTGCCCTAAACTTCTCAAACAACACACGTACAAGCCCCGCGCATCTTAAAAGAGACTACTCTAACCCACTGACATGATATCGAACAAGAAAATTTAGTTCTTTTACTTTTTTAATTTTTTCCAAGATAACAGTGACGCGTATAAAAGATTGGGTCACGGCTGAATATAATTTCCTCGGTTCTTATAATCACCCAAGAAAACTTTCAGAGCCAGTTCACTCTGACTGTTTACTATAACTAAAGATTCATTTTGTTAGAAGCATCAAAAATATTATATGTCTATATATAGGTATCTATCTACAATGCTTTTGCAAGCGTCGTGCAATCGAACTTTATTTGCTAGGCACTTTCATTATTTTTGCACAAATTCAACGCTAAACCTGTTCTAAGATGCAAAACTTTCTTATCGGTTCTGAAAAAAGAGAACAGATCGAATTTTACCACACTAAGTGCTTGACTGATTTATTTTGCCAGTTCAATGGCGAATTTATAAAAAACACAGTTCCGCCTTATTCTTCATATCGATATTGTCGATGTAAAACTGAGTGTGATAACAAATATAATAACGATAAACATACGCCCCGTATATCGTCACATAAAGTACGCTACAGATTTAAATCCACTATCTCTGCTAAAAATAGCTGAACATAAAGCTGTAAATTTTACGCTAGGCCCATAAAAAACGCACACATTGCTTACGGGTTAACAATTGTTAAGGAATGGGTCCAATTAAGCCGCATTTAAAAGTTCTGTGATTTATTTACTCGGTTCGATGATGCATTCGAAACCTAAGGCATCGATTGCCTGTCCTTAACCCTCACAAAGAGACTGAATGATTTAGATTAGGAGTTGTTGTTCTACTCTATTAGATCGATACGTTTGTCCACTCTATGGCTTTGAGCATCGTCAATAAACGGACCCATAAGTAATGCCATAACTATTCAGAATAGTATGCTGCAAGCAAAAGAAAATGACAAAATTCATAAGCCGACATTCTCTTTTTATCCCGTTATAAAAAGTTAAGTTCATTAGTGGCATAATTCTTTTTGATTTTTTATTATTCATTTCGTTCGCAACAAACGGAAACAACGCAAGTGAAATAATTACAATGAGGAATTTTTCATTTTTTTTCATTCATTTCTTTCCTCTTGATATTTATAAAGACTGCGCTTAATTCAATAATAGTGCGGTTAAGTTATTGTTGTTGTTGGAGCAATTAAATTAATATAAAAATACTTGAAAGAGAAGTAATTTTTACTATAATGAGCATTTCGAAAAGCTTTTTAACATTTTATGAAATTAAAATTTCATTCACATATATGTATATATAAAATTATTGACAAAATATATAAACAATAAATAAATAAAAAATACTATTTAGCAAGGTTATATAAGGCGGATATTTAAGTACTAGTATGAGTGAAAAAAAAATTTTTACCCAAAAATATTAACGATATGATCACATCTGAGCTATTTTATAATAATCTTTTGTAGTGCATTATATCCGAAAGGAAATTATCAGATATAGGGTCCGGTTTCATTCTAGGGGATCAGTCATGTGAAATGAATAGATAAAGCACTTTGTGCAATAACTCAAGTGAGATGAAGAAAGGTGTTTAAAATATTTTCAATATATGTGCATGCAAATATAATATATTACATATATAAACATTATTGCTACAATATAACTTTTTTTACTCATCAAAATTTTCTCATGTTTCTATAGGAAATTTTCACTGGAATTTATTGGAGATTTTTCAAATTTTTTCAAGGTGAAATAAACGAGGAATTCGAAAGCGAGATATATATGTTACATAATTTTCGGCTTCTTTTCACACATACACACATATATGCATGCTGTAGCGCGTATTCAGTTAAAACCACATAAGTATGTACACTTTTCCTTCGCAAACCTTTGATACCGAGTGAAATCACATTAAGAAACTATTAATAGAATTCTTGCCCATACAAAGTAATGAAAAAGAAAGAGCAAGCAATTATTATAATATATTGTTACAAGTTTTCTCTTTTCTCGATACTGTCGATATCACTAAGATCGTGGATATTATTTTCAAGAGAAATGCATTTCAAAGTTCTTTCAACTTCAAGTTTCTTTATTAACAATCTATTCTTTAAGGCTAAGACTATTTACATTTTACTTTCGCAATACTCTCGACTTCTCAAATTTAGTATTCTTTTTCGACTCAAATGTTCTTGTCCGACTTAAATGTTCTCATACGACTTAATTGCCTTCCGCAAATAGTCTACTTATGTACATTTTTACAAGCATGTTATAATCATCTAACTTCATGGCTTCAGTTTTAATCCGTTCACCTACTTTTCTGCTAATCGTTTTCCTCGGCCGGCAGCTGTATGACGCGTCGCGTATGTGCATCTGGGTTTTTCCCTGAATGTTTTCGTGCTAATCTTTTTCGTCGATTGGCAGCTGCATGAGGCACCGCGAATATGTACAAGGGAATTTATTACTTACGAAAATCAATTGGTTAACATTAACTGGATTTTGGATTTTCGTAACAATATATATATATGTGTGTAATATCGATAAGAGAAAGAGAGATCACCTGAGACATGTATTATATTTTATTTCGAAAAATTTCCTTGAGTATCTTGTTCTGTAATTGTCTCCGTGTACTCCGCGTAAACAAAAATATTTACCCCTTTTTGACGCATGACTTCTTGTAAAGAAATTATAGAAATCTCCATGCAATTATAAATATATTTTGAACCAAATAATAAAATTCGCAATAACGTCGTAGTTATATC
>CCAG010002847.1:0-13440 GCA_001077435.1 Glossina morsitans morsitans
CGGATGTTATATATATCCGCAAAAACTTAATACACCCTTGCACCACTAGTGTTATATGATATACGAAACCCATCAAATATTTTTACATCTAGTAAAATTTTCAAATGTAAGAGCAAAAATTTACGTTTAAAATACAGAAAGCGCATATCAACTCTGCTACTTATGCGTCTTAAAGTAGATTATAGAAAATATTTTTGCCTTAACTACTAAAAGTAGGCAAGGAAATAATGTTTTAAGATATAATTAAGAATAGGTTTTTTTTTTATTTTCTTATTGAAACTACAAATTCCTGCCATTCTTTATCTTTTTATTTTCAAGTCAAACATACGTAAACACTATTTCCTTATCCTTCGCCTACCTCTATCTTCGCAACCACAACATGTGTTAACATGTACACAGAATGTATCCTGAATAACCAGTCAAGTATAAAAAATAAAATCAAGAATCTTACAGTTTACGATTTTTACAAATTAAACGTACCACAACAAAGTTATTAAAAAATTAATTAAATATTATAAATCGATATACTAATATGTGTAAAAAATAGAAGAATTCCTATATTTTCATGCTTATTAAGTTAAAGTAATACAATGGTGCAATCACTGCTAACTTCTCTTAAAAGTTTCATGTTATTCCGTGAGTTAGTTTATAAATTGGAGAGCCTTTTATAAGTGTTGGAAGGCGGCTTTTGTTGAATAAAAAATTTCAGAAATGATTGAGCAATTTTGTTTTGGAAAAATCAGGAAAATGGTTTTGAAAATGATGGTACAACCAAAGGTTTACAAGCAGTTAAAAGTTGATAAAGAGATAGCTGAAGACGACTAACGTCCGAGAAGGTCATCAATCTAATCCAATGATAAAAATCTCAATAAAATCGTTCCAGAGGATTATCTGTAAACTAGTCTCCAGCATCGTTTACCTGAGTTTATGCTTCAGATTTGTGGTAACCTAACTCTTTGTCTTCGATAAAGAACAAACATGGATCTTAGGTCGTTCCACAAGCACTTTATATTTGCCACACATGGCTCTAAGCACCTACACCTTCATGCCAATAATCTTGACTCAGTAGAGACCCTTTAAGGAAGTTTGCTGAACTTACCAGATGCGGTAAGATGGTCATAATAATTCAACCAAACTCTTTACTGATATCCTTCTTTTCACACTTTGATATAAACAGAATCACGGTTCGTGAACAACTGAAACTTATGCCGTACAAGTACAAATGGGAAAGCTATCTATATCGGAACTTTTAGTACATTTTATAAGACAACAAATATCGACACAGGGAACTTATTTCTGTATCTAATATATATTCTCCATTCCGACTCAAAACTTCTCTTCATGTTTCAAGTTTGATTCCAAATTTATAAAACTTCTCGTCCTTGCTGGCAAAAATATTAATCCTGTCCTCCTATGAAGTGAAGAGTCTGCCGTCTAAGAGAGCTTATAGAGGTGGGAACAGCTTGTAAGCCTAATGCGTCAAATATGAAAAATGAAGTGTGTTGGCCTATCCCGTTCAAGCTATAAAAACTTAAGGCGGGCTATCAAATTTCTATGAAGTTTCACATTATCTTGATAGAACACTGCCCTGTCTCTATTGATTAATTCTGGCCGTTTGCGTTTAAGTCACATCATTATGCTCAATTGATGTTAGAACACTTTGGAATTGACCGCAGTATTGTTCCTAAAGAAACAATTGCCCACTGAATCTCTTTTTCATGAATAAAGGCATTCGAAGTAGCTGGAACCGGTTTATCTTTTTTAGTCCGCGAATTCTTCTTTAACTTTGTTGTAGATAACCCATTTCTCTTCCTTATCGATGATTTGCTACCAAAATTGATCATTTTTTTGAATTTCAAGAAGCAAACTATGGACGCCTATGCGATGGAGCAAATTTCTTCCTGTAAGATGCTATATAAGAAGTTTTGAAATAAAACCAGGTAAGCATGAATAGTCGGTTACAATAAATTTAATCTTGCAGCGATCGCAGCTCATTCTTCAGCAGCCGGTTCGCAACAATTAATTCTTTCAATTTGACGTCAGAAGCTATGACTTGCTTTCCCGAACATTATGCATCATCTTCAACATTAAAACTGTCGGAATGAAATTTTGAATTGGAAACTTGTTTTACCGCTGGCATTCTCTCAATCCATCTTCTTTGCACGCATTCAATTCGATGCAACTGCTCCTTGCTTGAACAATGCTTTCACCTCATCGTTTATGAAACATTAGAATATGCCGAAAGCTTGTTGTTTTGTGCTGCTTCTTCGTGATGGGGCACCAAATAAAATCTATTACACACATTCAAGTAAAATTTATCCGAAATACGTTCTGCTACATCAACAGTCACACTGTAAAAGGTCTTCCATCAAGATTGTGCTTTACTTTAAAGCTTAGAGAATGCTGCTATACCCCGAACGAATACCCGTCCAAATTTCCACCTCCGCTATTAACACACTGACGCATACGATGGCACTCTGTTCAACGTTAGTTGTGTTATGTCGGCCATAGTCTGCTAAACGCCCGCCCCCCTATATTCTACAGTTCACAAGCTCGAAAGAAAAAAATCCATGAGCATTAAATCGTATGAATGCTGTTTCCTAAATAGAGAAACGGTGATCACGTTCCAATTCTCTGCAATAACTAAACAATAAACACACACCACTGAACTGCCACTTTAGTAAAATTTTTAAAAGTTTTCTAAACGCTCAGCAATAAAGAGTCACTGCGTGACGAAGCTGCAAATTGTAGTTGCTATTTTCACAACTAGAAGAACAAGAACAAAAATTTATATGACTCTGGAAATTACAATTTTAAAAAGTAACTAGCTTTTGGCTTTTGATGATAATGACAATGAAGTTTAAGCGCCAATGTGACCACACGAAAATGTAAATAAATCATCCCTTGATGAAAAATTAAATGTCCTTTCAAACAAAGTAATAAATAATATTTATTTGAGTACAACCGACCTTTTCCCAGATACAAGTAGCACAAGATTAATAGATTGCATAAGTAAAAGATGTAATACTTTACTCTTACATCTCTTTAAGCTCCACTCATCTGTAGCTTTGTGAAGAGATATCAGAAAGAATGGTTTGGAAGGAAGTACCCATGAAAAGCAGCAACAGATACCCCAAGCTTCGTATGTTCATTGTGACGAGAAGGACTCTTGTATATTTTGACGAAAATCCCGACCTGCTAATTAAAGGATTCAAAAAGGTCAGACCTCGATTAATTTTTCGAAGGCTTTGTCGTTTTAAGAGTTCTAATGAGTGCCTTAAGGATAACATGGCAATTGGCTTTACTCCCAAACCTTTTAAGATCATTTTTACGACTAAAATGGCCAGTGGACTGAAGGAAACACTACGAGAAGCTTAAGAGGTGGTGTTTTTGGATATCATTCCGTCTCCAGGCAGCTACTGCGGTATTGAATCTTGTACCTATTACGCATTTCACATACGGTCTCTTATAGTTATTGGACCTAGGTTCGTAGAGGACTGTCATTGAAAGCCTTGGCGGCTATTGTTAACCTCTGCATGCTATATAGAATTTATACGAAACCAACTAAATTTAATACAATATACGGTATAACTTAATCTCTTAAAATGTTCAATATTTTGTTCTTTAATATAAAGAAACCTTCATTACGCTTATCCTGGAGATATGTATTCCTGTGTTCATTAAAATTTTGTATATTTTTTACTATTCATGAGAATAAAATGTGACTGTCAAAGAAATTTATGTTTACATTCTTACTAACACTATAACACGTGCTGCATATTATGAATTGTATTCCTTTCAATTACGCCATTTTTTTTTTTTCATTTTCTATGCAAGTTTTCTCTCTTTTATATGCGATTTTTTTTTTTTTTTTTTTTTTTTATAATCAGGTTCATTGACGATATTCATAATTACAATTTTTTAACTGATGATATCAAAAAAGATTTTCTGCATGCATTTGTATAGAATGTAAATATAATCAAGGACATTACCGAAGTTAAGGTAATAAGAATTTTAGAATACACAAAAGAATTGCACCAAATAAGAATAAAAGACATTTTGCGTAATCTTACGACAAATATTATCAGTTCAATAAAGCTCTTCACCAGTACGAAAATATATAAGAAAATAAGACGGATAATAAGTTTATTTATACATAGGTCTATAGTCTGTGATAGGTTGTGATAGGTCACCAGCAATAAAACAAAACTGTGTGTATTGCTGTTATAGTTGTTTTGAATAAATTTTAGTATTTTCTAGGCGTAGCTATAAGTAAAGGGTCCCGTGTCAGTTTATTATAAAAGAGGTTTGTTAAGCCCCGCAAAGACTGCAGAAAAAAAGGCCTTGTGATTTGTGATGTTCTTGTGATGTTGATCAGAATGCCACCTATTGTTCATGTAAAGCTACATCTACCAAAGCCGGTGCATTAAATTTATGTATCCTCTTTACCGCGATGGATAGACATGAACAGCAGAAGCGATTTCGCCTGTCAGTCCATTTGTCCGCATGCATGTCATATGTGAGAATTGCGATTATTAACACGATTTCACGATTTCATTTTTTAACTCTCCTTGTCAGAAGCTATTCACTTAATTTTGGCAATGAGGATTCTCGCGGGAAAATAAAACACAACCTAAATAGAACCCTAAGGTCCAAATAGGCACAGAGGTCTTTTATATCATCATACCAAATTAACTCTTAAACATTTACATTCCTATGTCGACTATATGTCGACATTGTATTTCTTACATCAACTCGTACGTCGAGATGGAGTTCATATTATATTATTTGAAGTTATCTATCAAGTAGTATCAAGTCGATGAAAAAAAAACAAGAATTAACTCCTATTTTTCTACAAATAACTTCTGCCATTTTCACCTGGAACTTGTCAATTGCTTCAGATCCTTATAAAGTAAATATATTCTTTATCGGCACAAAATTTTGAATCGATTTAAGTATTCCCGTCTGTCCGTATGTCTGCCCATGTGTGTCATGCCTATGGTAATGGTATTGGTAGTGAAAATGGGCCAAATCGGTTAGAGGGCAAGCCGGGGTTTTCTGCTCATTATTCAAGAGCTACGAAAGACACAGGCTTGAACTTTTGTATTTTTTAAAAATTTGAAAAGATCAGCTCGACCCACAATAAAACATTGATATCTAATTTTTTTCTTTCTAGTTTCTTCTAATAAAAGTGTGGTGGGCGTAATAGATTCGATTAAAGAAATTGGGCGGGGTCTTCGCGAAGATTTGCTCATTATTATTAAAAATCTTTATGTAAATAAAGTGCGAGGACCTTTTGGACCAGGTTTCATCTAAAAGACCACTTTTATTTTCCAGCCGGATATGCCAAATTCTTCGTCTCTGATGTTCATAATTTTCCTTCCAAAAAAACCAATACTCTGAAGTAGTTTCACTTCATATCATATCGTTGCTTAAGTTTGATTTAAAAATGAAGTCCTTATCCTAGCACAACACTCATATCATGTTTATCTAAATCATTATCGGCCGGGTCTCCTTGTTAATCTGAAGAAAAAAATAATAGTACTCCGCACTAAAAATCAGACTTCCATCAGACGTTACACGCTGAAGTTCTTTTCTTCTCAACAAGGTTTTCTCGACTCCCATTTCTTTCGACGATCAAAAACAGACGATTACCATCGATAAGAGTGGTTGCCCACCGCCCGTCGTCAGTCGCTGTCCACTTACTGCTACTTAACCTAGCTTATATACTAGCACTCCCCTAAACCAAAGATATGTGAGAGCAAAACGAGTAAACCATTTTGCTTCCTCACAAAAGCTTAACATGAAGATATAGTTTTGAGTTTGCATGGTTAACCACTGGCAGATGGTACAAGAATATGGTCCAAGGCATTAAAAAAAAAAAAAAAAATAGAGACAGTGAGATATATCCCACGATACCTACTTGAAATATATCGCTTCGTTCCTTCCTCCAAACGAAAAGATTGCCAAAAGTAACTTTTTTCCTTTTCTCAAACATTAAAATGCAGTTTTCTTAATTCTTGCTTGAATTAATCTTTAAAACATACTTTGCAATATAAAGTACAAAATACGAAAGATATCGTTTTATATACAAAATATGCGAATAATTTTTACAAAGAACACAGAAACATCGAAACACATGTTCAACTTAAGTAAACTGCTACACAGTTATTTACTGTCTTATTTGATTTAAGTTTACCTATCTAAACGTAGGTAACTTTGTGTTTAAGAAAAAATGCAACAATAACAACAAATAACCATAGTTTCTTCTACCGCTCGATATACCGTACAACTCAAGTATTATAATGCTTACAATGATTTTTATGTAAATATGATGTTGCTTTGCAGCAGAAACGATAATAGCGTGGTCTCCTTTTTTTTGTTTTTTTTTTTTTTATTTGATACCCTTCTATGAAGCAGAGCATGTCAGACACATTGTCTTGTTTTTTAAGTGCCCGCTCTAGACGAAGCTAAACGATAAAAACGTAAAAGTGACCTCGTTTCAATACCGGGACCGGTAGTGAGGAAGTGAAAGAACTCGTATTTTTTGTTAAACACTCTAGTGGGTTACGACCTGTCATGAAGTAACCTACACCAGTCTACAGAACTTTCAAATTGAGGCATTGTATGGGAAGTGGTCAGAAAAACGCTCCGTTCTTGATCATATATCACAATAATGATCGTCGTTGGACCAAAATAGGTCGGTGTAGCAAATTTCATTGAAATATCTCAAAAATTGCGAGCTGCAGGTTGAACACAAGAACACGGACAGATGGACAGACAAACTTAAATTCATTCTGAAAGTGATTTTGAATCAATGCATCTATCTTAAATCCTTATGGATGTTACATACATCCGGACAAACTTAATATAGTCATGCACGACAAGTGGTGTATGGAATAAGAGAATGAGAGAAAAAGTTTTTGAATTTCAAAAACCCAATATAATAAGTATTTCAAATTCTATCTATACTTAGTTTTTACTGTATTGGTGTGTACACGGAAGGTACACAAGAATACACTATACATTATATATATACATAATAAAGGAAATATTTTAAATTTTTTAGCATTTTCTAAGAGAGCATTATTTCCGCCTACTACACGCTAAAAGCATAGACTGCCAAATGCAAAGCACATTACAAAACATTTACAAAATTGATAAAACTTAGCAAAATGACAGTTTGAAGAGGAATTACTTTAAAATGTTATTATTTTAAATAGTGATAGTACGTACCTACGTACGTACAACATATAGTCTTTGCAAGGTATACAAGAAATTTTTCAAATAATAAAGTTTTCAAATTCCTTCCAACTATTTGTTACTGCACTTACTCGTCTACTCGAAACTATTTTTGCTTGTTTTATTTGTTTGTATATTTGTTTTTTAAATTCTCATACAATTTCAGTTTTTCTTTAGATATTTATTTACATTCTATTTCTTATTCTGAAGGCAAAACTTCTTCCTTGTAGTCAAGTTTTGCATTGCAATGTATGCAAGCTATGCGTTGACCAATTTGTCACAAAATTTAATTACAAGAGACAAAGGCATTGTCGTGTAAAGCAACAAAAGTTAATTTCTTTTTGTGAAAAAAGGAAGATGTGTTAACGAACTTACTAAACCTTTGTCTGGTATGTCGAGTCAAAGATAAAAAAAAGGGGTGGGGGGTCCGCAAATATATATTTTTTATTGAGCATGGTTTTTTATCTGGGCAATATTAGGTAAATCGGAAATTTTCTGTTATGTAAGGAACAAGTTTTGTTGGTTTGGACGAATTAAGTGTTTCTGCAATCTAATGAATCTATTATGGGTCGAGCAGCTTCAATCATAACCTTCAGTTGGTCGTTATTAATCAATAGTTGGTCTACCGGAACCTTAAAAATTTCTAAAACGAAATTTCGGAAGGCAATTTTGACAAACTCTTTCTTCTACAACGGCATGAGTTCAATACAAATAATTCTCTAAGCGCTTCTGCAGCTCTTGCATCCTTTCTGAAATAAAATGTCAAATACGTCTTATGTGTTTAACGTCTCACTACTATAACGCAGACGATCACCTTCAAAGTTTTTTACAAAATAAACGTAAGTCCGCTCCTTTAACCCTCATTATGTGTCTAGGTACCTAGAAAAAGTTACTTGAAACTGCAAGCCGCAAGAAAATTTCCGGACTACCTAATAGTGTAAAATATTGCTCTTCGGGGGGAGTAAAAGGATAATAAGAAAATGTAGAAGTTTGAAAGATCTATGAAAATATGCGAAATCTTCTACTTTGTTCTCGCTAGAGACTCAAAATCAATTCTATTTTCCCCTGGACGACCTATGATAAGATAAAAAATCTCAAAGATTTGTTAAAAATATTTCTCAAAAAAAAAAAACATTTGAATTTGTACTGGTTCGCGTGATCTAGATGAAAATAGGCAGGGTTATCTAGTTCTAAACACTACCACAAGCTTTCCAAGTAGACTGTTTTACAAGAGTCGACTGCTGTCACCGTACGGATTTTTAAGCCGTTATTGAAAGAACTTGCCGCAGGAAACATTCTTCTTTTCTCACCTCATTTCCAAACTATTTTACCAAAGATGCATGTAATCTTTACAATAAAATCTTATGCTTTCCAATTTTGACGGGCTTCCAAATCTAATAGTTGATAAATGTTCCTTTACCCATTATCGAAGGATGAGGGGCGTATTCATTTTGATAAAACATTTGCAACGCCCAAGGGAAGTTTCACAGACGACACAAAGTATATATGTTCTTAAGTCGTAAGAAATTTTGAATCAATTTAAGTATGTCCGTTTGTCCGCCTGTTGCAAACATTCCCCTGGCCGCAAAAATGAAGCTATCGATTTTAATTTTCCCACAAACACTACAAGTTCTTGCCAGCAGATTGGTATTGAAAATGGACCATAACGGACAAAGGACATTGCCGTAGTACCTGTAGAAAATGTAATTTTATTTTCAATATAATTGTAACGCGCACAAGCAAGCAAAATATATAAATTCTTAATCAGTTTCAAATTCGAAATGCTCCGTCTGTTTATCTGTCCATCTGCCTGCATGCTTAACTCTGCAATATCTGTGGTAAACATTCTCTCGTTCGGAAAGGTGAAGACATCGCCTACAAACTTGCAAATGAAGTTGAAAATGACTTAAATCGATCAAAAAGGGTGTGAAGTTAAATTTCGAATTTAACAAAGCAAAGCCCCCTACCATATCTGTTAACAAAAGTCTGTTAACGTCTTCACGGAGCTCTGTTAAATAATTAAAATGAAGATATAGTTGGATTTGAAATCCTACTCCGCCCCTATTAAATAACGTAAAATATTTTTGTGGACATCTACATGAAAATACCTTTCAAACATAATAATAATAATAACAATAATAATAATATTAATATAAATAAAGGCCGAAAGCCTTAGATGCTAGTGCTTTAAGACATTAGCCTTAGAATTTATTCTCTGGCTAAATTTATAATAATAATAATAATAATAATAATAATAATACCTTTCAAACAAACTAAACAAATTCAAATTCTGCTTATGGGAACTATTTTTAACAATTTTTTGAAATTTGGTATATTAGCGAAAAATGCGTATGGAAGGACACCCGAATTTGAAGTTCTCGTGCGATCAAACTAGAAAATGTCACCTATATTCACCTATATCACTATACTATAATATATATGTATATACTTTATATACTAGTACAATGCTATACTGCACCAGTAGTGCTATACTATATTCAAGACGCCCATCTGTGGCCTTGAATTTCCGGATCTATCGGCTATTTTGTATCACTCAGCATATGGGCATTGGATATCGCGACGCATCGACTGTTCATCGTAAATAACGACTTGGTAGCACTATCAAAAAAAGTAAAGTTGGCCGTAAATGGCGCTTCCTTGGCATTGAACTACATCTGTTCAAATCTCCAAGATGTAGCAGTACTTTCATAATGAAGAAGTCGCAGTGTTAACCAGCACGTACTAGCTCTTAGAAAACGGAACGAACTAATTTTCACTCCCAATAAACTTGTTAATAAAAACGATCAGTCAGGGAATGTCTGCTACGCGGACATAGTTGCGAAAAAATTGCAGGATAGTCTAAAGGTCTGAATGAAGGATCAGATTGCTTGTGATATGCAATCGGCATCTTTACTGATCGCGTATTGACTATAGCCGCGGCCACACATCAATCGTGCTTGAAGTATGGTCGACTGCACTGAAGCTTAAACCCATATACGCTGACTAGATATAATCGCACTTCTTAACTACTTGGCTATGCGGTACGCCAATGATAATAAGAATAGCGCTTACAAGCATCTCGGCCGGAAAAATATAGAAAATAATATTACATAATCCGCGGAGCGTGGGCGTAGCCTTTGCGAGACATGTTGGTTTATGTGAGAAGAAAATCACGCGACTGTTTAACTTTAATAGAATTAAAAACAATCCTAATTAGATTGCATGTCTAAGGAAGCTCTTATGCCGTGTCTTTAGTGGAATTTGAAAAGGGCAGCTATCATGGTTTGTTGGCTTATGACGAACTAATTGATAAGAGCAAGCATCGTTGACGAATGGTCAAATAAAAGCAATCAATCGATCGATAAGTATGCTCCGTATTCCACCAGGGCTTCATCGCACATTGTGAGAGTAACATTCATTGGAGCTTATACGGATTGATTTGGCGCAACCATCATATTATTCCAGTCCTTATATCTTCGCCTTGTCCTTTTCTCCATGAGCGACGAAAGAATTCGGTGCATCGAAAATTATTTACTTAACTTACTTCCAGAAACGTAGTTGTAATCGGTTTCAGTGTATTTTCAGAATTAGCGGAAAAAACCCATAAATGACTATACTTTAGTAGATTGTCTTCTTCTTCTTTTTTATAAAGTATAAAGTAAAAGTGCAAAAGCATTATATTTTGATATATTAAACCAATTGTGGCACGACAATCTTTGGCATTTACTTCCAAGCACTTTGCTATTTTTTGCTTCTTCATGCTTTAAAGCTTTCATGTTTTTATTTATTTATTTTTTATTTCTTTTTTTTGTAAGCGAACTCAATCTAAAGGAATGAATTTATACTGTAGTTGCGTGGGTGTAAGGATTGACTTCACCGTACATAACTGTTCTTTACACATATTTCCATTTTAATGCTTTTCATGCCAGCACGCGTAAGCATGTCTGCAGATGTTTTATAACTAGTTACTAGAAGGATAATAAAAATGTAATCAGTGCATAAAGAATACAAAGGCAACCCGGTTAGTTAATGTCTGATAGAATGAATTGCAGTTAAGAGGATGAAATACAAAACCGCCAGCATCATAAATCATAACAACTAACAAAAGTATTGTATCGATGCACACACTCATGTCCAGGGAATCCGTTTGGATTCTAGTTTACTACTTTCCTAAAGTGAAGCAAATTCCATAGTAGCATATAGCATATAGCATATACTCAAGAAATATTTTTTTTTTTTAAATTTTCGCTTTATTTATATACTTGTTTACTTTGCTTTATTGTTGTCAGGCTAAAGATGAGCGATTAAAGAAAATTTGTTAAACTCTTTTAAAAGATAAAGAGGTTATAATAAACTTTAAATAAAAATCTAATAATGAAATAAAGTTTAACAACACGTATGAATTCTTTTTTTTTTTTTTAAGCTAAAATTCTTCTATATAGCAAATAATATCTTTATCTGAAAAGATCTAAGAGATGAAATCTTAATTATGGATTTTTTTCAAGCTAATAACTGAACGTCTGCTAAACTCAATTGGAAATATCAAAGTAATAATCTCTAATACCTCCCCCCCCCCCCCCCTTCACCCATCCCCACGCTTTGTTCTTCTTCTTATTTCGATTGGAACTCAGTTTTCTTTTGCGTTTACGGCACACAAGAAATGAAAAAGTTTTTTGTGTTAGATCGCTGTCCGTGATTTATGGATTTGCCTTTCGAAGCAACGCATACAGAATCTTGCTCTCGAATCTCTATAACGCGTCCATTAGGAATGTCCCAAAATTCACGTAAAATTTGAATTTGCCGTCATTTAAGCGCGAAAGTGTTACCAACCCAACAACAACAATATTTTTAACACCCGAGAGTTTAGGTTTAGTAAAAATGGAGAATTACACTAAAGAAAGTTTGGCGTCCGCATCACGTAAGCTTGATGGGTTCGTTACTCGTCATAATTACCGCATTTGAGGTTCAGGGCATCCATACGTGATTGTCGAAAAACAAATGCATCCACAACCTGTCACTGTTTGGTGTGGATTATGCGCTCATCATTGGACTATACTTCTTCGAAAATGAGGCTGGTCAAGCAACGACTGCTACTGTTGCTGGATAACCCAGTTATTTCAGCCTAAAAAGAATGATAATGATGTCACTACTAACAAGTCAATGGTCTCAAGTTTGATAGAGTTTTCAATGCAGGATCAGAGTCTTTAAATCCATGCTTTGTAAATTTATTTCCAATAAATAAAAACGAGCGCATTTTTTTAATCAATGTTATTACAAAAATTTACTTTAAAGATTTCTACCTTCATGCACGTGGTTAGAATGGTGTCCGAGAGATAAAAATTTAAAACCCGCCCATATCTCCCATAGCTAACTCGGTAATGACACTAGCGTCCGCCTGTACAGTCACCGATACCCTTCAAGCGGCATTTAAAAGTAGCCCCAAATATAATAGAGGCAGTAATTCGATAATTGGACAGACAGAAACTATTTTAACAAACATAAGACGTTAGAGAGTTGGAACCAATTTTGAACGGAAAACGAAGGTGAACCTGCTGAACATATGAGTTACATGTTTCCAAAAATATTTTCAAAAGTTATGGACAAAAATATGAAAATAATGCTGACATATATCCGAGGTTCATGTGCTCAATCGATCGAGGAACAGTTATGAGTTAAAGTGATCCATCGCAACAGGTAGAGATATGTCAACGGCATGCCGAAAATTGGACCAGGTAAAGAAAACTTAGTACACATAATTTTTTCATATAAATAAAATTCGTTAAGAAATATTATGGAGCTTTACATGGCTTGTAGCAATTTTTTTTAAAGCCCCAAACGCTCCAAAACCTCCTTACGGTAATTCCAGTGTTAAGTGTATCTAAATTAAGAAGCAGTAAAAAATTTCTAGCGGGCAACGACCCACCGTGAAACACTCTGCACTACTTATCTTCATACAGTTACTTATATAACGATTTTTCAAAGGGAGTCCTTAAGTGAGAAGTGGTCCCGAGTGGGAATCGTATAAGAAAAAGAACAACAGGAAAATTCTTCAATTTTGTTACAATATAAAAATATAAGTAAATATGATTTCGTATCCAAAGAATTACTAAAAATAATTTCGCATGAGATACATTTTTCTTCAATGAACAAAAAAAAAAAAAAAAAAAAAAACAAAAAAAAAAAAAAAAAAAAAAAAAA
>CCAG010002854.1:0-44536 GCA_001077435.1 Glossina morsitans morsitans
GTGATAACCGACTCCCCATTGCTAGCCAGACCATCAACAGCGTAGATTTGTCAGTTGTTGGCACTTTTAAGCAAAAATCGCAACTTTTAAGCAAAATTAGGAAGAGCAAATATAAATAACAACAAAGAGCACAATTTTCACCCTCTTGCCGCAAAGAGATATAGAATATGTGAAGAGAATGTTTTTCTGAATAAACAGAGTTACCAACTTTACGTATTTCTTTAGATACTGCCATCAACCCGACCAGTAAGTACGGCCTAATTTTGCACTCATCCAGCACAGTAAAAAAAAAAGTGAACAGGCGTATTCGAACTTTGGTCTGACTAAGCCAAGATATAGTTTAATCATACTAAAAACGTCAGAGCCCCAAGAAATACCATAAATGAAGTAGTAAAACTATGTTGGTGCATAAATATTATTTAAAAAAAAATAGCAAAAAGCATATATTAGAACGTTGAATTGAAAGATTATTAAATCCCATGCACGTACCCATATAAGAACCGGCTTTAAAGACTCGGAGACTTGTGTCAAGTATATTGAATACTCTGTGGAGTAAATTATATTTGCCGACGGCTGGATCACTTGGTACTTCATCGACCATGTGAGTTTAGCGGCTTATTTTAATTAATTGCAGATTTACAGCCTTGATGATGCCGATCGAAGAGACTTAGAAAAGGATGAGGTGAGATTTACAAAAGTCCTCGTTTCCTTTGTTTATTTTAATTCTATGTTGTGGCTCTTCCTTCTTTTAACGTTTTTAAAACCAATTTGTAGAAATTAAATGTTCCCGAGTTTCAAGCATGTGGAGGACGAAAAATAAAATGACAGGAAACAAAGTTCTATTAAGCAAATAAGAAATAATGCTTGACGTACGTGTACAATATGCAGAAATCCAATAATGCAATGAAATAAAATAGAAAACTGGAAACTCCACAAATTTGACAATGGTTTGTCATTCATTCATACAAACAGCATAATATAACAATAGCACAGATATACGATTTCTAATTTTTGCTAAAATAATGTATTATTTTAAAGATAGCTAAGATTGCTTTATCCGTTTTCTAATTTCTAAAATGTTTAAATAAAATTCTTAGCGAAAAAAGTAGAAAAATAAAAATAATTAATGTGTGGATTGTATCTAATCATAATTCATGCGGGGTAACGTTTCTCATAACTCATTCAAGATAACGTTTCTGGATCGTATTTCGATCATAACTCATACAAGCTAACGTTTCTGGATTGTATTTGATCTTCTTATTCTCCAACCCAGCAAATAAACATCATATCTTCTACTGAGTTGTTGTAATTACTGACCAGCTTCCTCTGTGATCGAAATCTGCTTGATAAAAGTTTTTGAGGCGTTGTAAATAGATAATGGCTATTAATAAAAATGAATCTTGGTTAATTATCAATAAGTTTTAATATTATTTAATTAATGATTATAAATTTCTATATATCTTTAACCAAGCACAAAAATTAAAATTACTATTTACACAATCCATTGGTCAGTAATCAAAATAGTTTAATTTAGGATGAGTCATCTTATGATGGAAAACAGGTGTTTTTGTGTAAACATGAAAGTGGCAACACAACGTATTGCATTCTGTTAAATGGCAGCACCAACGTACTGCATTCTGTTAAATGGCAATAAGGGTGGCAACACAACGTATTGCATTCTGTTGTGTTGAAAATAATATGTTTAAATTAACAAATTTAATAGAATGTGATAAGAAATGTTTTAAAGATTGTTCTTATATACGCAAACCCCACAAAATTTTTCTGTAAGTGAAATAGGCATCATGTCATAATTGCAGCTTTTCCAAATTAGAGGAGAAAAAACGAGAAGATTATAATGCAGAGTTGGTTAATAGTCATCTTTCAGAGGAGTTCAAGTAGGGAATGGTCAGTGCTGATAACTACTCTTGTCGTAATATCGTAAAAACTTATGAAAGGAAATGGCACAGAATTTTTTGTTGTTTTAAAAAGAAAAGAAAACGCGCTTAAACCATCAGTAAATGTTGAGCAAAACGTTAAACAATATTAAATAAATAAAATCGTATATTCATTACATATACGAGAAAATAATGATCAAAGTTCTTTTATGATCGAAGCGTTGACTTACATTTCTAAATTTATAACTTGTAGGCTAACCTAAAAAAAACCGGTAATTGATCCTTTTATCCTCTGGAGTTTGCAGAATTTGCGAGTTTCCAATGAAGACAACTGAATCCAAGTGCAAAGTGTTGTTATTGTCGCGATGTTTAATTGCGTTGGTGTTGAGCGTTTTTATGCAATATTTATTATTAGCAGCTTTTTTGCTATTTATCAATTTCAATGCTTTACATCCGATGCGTTGGCTAAAGGAGTCATCCAGCTTGATATTTTCCTTCTATACTTGGGTGGTGATAACGCCGCTTATAGCGTCAATTTTTATTTACGCAATTTTATTGGGAAAATCTCATTTAGCAATTAAACGTTACTACGCCTCTCGTTTCGTATGGTTAGTGAAAACATTTCCAAGGAAACTGTCTTTTCTTGGGATACATATAGTAGTAGGACTTCTCACTGCGTGTACGTATACAAAATTCCTCCACGAAGATTACAGGTGAGTCATCATTACTCCATTTTCTTTTTATTTCCTAAATTGAGTCTTACGGCAGATCTCTTACGTATGAATGTTACGGTCAGAGATGTTTGAATCCTTATTACACGTTCCTCACTGGCATTGGCATTTCATCAGGGGGTTATCATTTCTGGAAAGCGAATTTAAAACAAGAACCAGAAGCAGTATTTCCCAATATTCAGCAGGCTTCCGTAGTGCGTTTACGTTCTCTGCACTCGATACTATATAAATCTTTGGTCAAATCGTTTATGCCCTGCCTCTATTACACTTTCATATATTGGCTCGTGGGGCATTATGGTAATGAACGCTTTGCTCTTTTATTTGGAATGGATTTGGAAGAAAATTACTTTTCATTCTTCTCTTGTGTTACCAATTTGCGTCTACTATTTTATGCTTGGATACTATCATCGCAAATCCTCAGTAATATGCATTTGATGCAAAAATTGTTCTCCATCTTTTTAACGCAAGAAATTGAGTTCGTAATTGAAAAAGCCCAGTTAGCTTGTCCAAGTTTAGATATTAAAGCTGATAAGGATGTGACGCTGGTAGAAGCTCTGGCCACGATACAAGTACCCATTATACAAAAATTGGGCGCCTTACAAGTGCAAACTATGGGCAACAGCTCGAGGATTAGTAAACGTACTGCTATCTACAATTTATCTATACCCGGTAAGTTAAAGATAATTAGATATCTATTTTCTCATTGCACTTAGTTAATTATGCTTTATTTGCAGGTGGTTATCCTACAAATTGGAATGATTTGTCTGCACAATGCTTGGCCATAATGAACGAATTCATTGAAGACTTAGCTCAGTCTATTAGAAACATATCAACACTGAAGAATGCCGAATTTATTTGTAAAGCGCAAACAAGCGCTACGCTAGAGGCGGAAAAAATTTTACTACGTCAGTATAATGTAATGTACGGCATTAGAAGAATGGTACCTGATGCATCGGCATCGGCTGTCACGACTTTAACTTGTCCTAAAGCGCCGCCAACAGCTCAACGTATTAAAGAGTATTTTGATAATAAGTACAAACAACTCCAGACGACCTTGCACGCCGCCTTTCGCAGTATACCAGGATTTTTTTATATGTTTTGTGAAGCGGAAGGTGCCAAGACTGCCTTTGTTTTATCCAATGCACAAATTATTGTTTGGATAAGTCAAGGCTTAGCAGGGATTTGTGCGTCGTCCTTTAAAGAAGATAAACACGGTATAGTGCAAGTCACATTACCGGAAATAATTAACACTCTCTTGAGATTGAAACAGGAATCTGATAAACTGAATAATGTTAATTTGAATGGAAAAAAATGGGATCGAAATTTAATTGCTTTGAAAAGTGGAGTGAAACGTAGTTTGTATAAAATTGCTACGGTTTACGGTGATTACCTGCCTGATATTATCGAGGATGCTCAGAATTTACGGATTTTGACCAGCTTTAAAAATTATCAAGATACTTAAGAAGTTTCGCGTATTGTACTTTTTTTTTAAATTTTGCTTTCTAAGTTTTTTGTTTATCTAAGAAATGTTTACACAAAAAAAAAAATGAGTCAAATGCATTTGTTTTAATTACTTTGACTTTTCATTTCTCTTAAATTTCCTATCTTTTTATATACATTAAAATTTAAAAAAATTTTTTCACAATATACATAAAACACTTTTTTTCGTAATGTTCAAAATGAGAAAAAGTGTGCATTATACGTTCAAAATGAGTGTGCATTATATTAGTGTAGCGTTTCGCGTATTCATTTGAGGGAATGTAATTATTATATACAAATATATATACATATATATTTTAAAATTCGATTTCCATTGGTTTGGCCAAAGCTAAATTTTGTTGAGATGAAGTTGCAGTTCGTAGGAAACATTCCTCTGACCACTAAATGTCATTTCAATTTTCATATATCAATTTGACAACATCTTTTGAAGAAAAGCGTTGAATTAGATTTCCTAACCCAAACTATGTTCGCCCCGTAAGGCACAGCTAAACGTTTCATCAGTCTTAATTTTGTAACAGTAGGAACGGACTATTTGCCGGGAAACCATAAATAAATTTAAGCAATTGCAGCATAATTAAAGTATATGTGAAAAGGTAAAAGAACATGTTTTCATGTTATAAGAGCATGTTCGCTTGGAAGAATGTTTGGAAAAATTCAATTGGCCGCAAGCCTTTATTTAAAAAATAGGAATAATTAGAACATGATGCCTAAACACCTGCATTTTTATAGTTAAACAGAAGTCTTCGAATCTTGCAATACCAGCATCTTAAAGAAAATAAAAACCCTTTTTTAAATTATACAGAAAGGAAATTATTACAAAAGTAAAAACAAAAGAAAATTTGATATTTCGGAGAAGAGTCAAAATTAAAATCTTTATTCTTTTCTTTGTTGAAATTTTTATAGTTGTTGCGGTTAACCAAAAATTTAAGCAAGTAAATAAAATTTTTGAAGCAATAAGTGGTCAAAATTCCATACTCTCACTTATTCTCACATAATTCACATTTTTATTCACATTTTTTATGCTTATTCTCACACAATTCACATTTTTGATGATAATGTTTTGCATATAATTCGTCCGTTCGATATCACCCATCCATGTGTCTAAAAAGTTGAAAAAAAGGATGTGGTACAGCCTATAGTAGAACATTCTTGGACCAACAGGACAACAAAACGTACATGATAATGTCTTGCATTTAATGTTCCTTCTTATGTGGTACAGGTGTTCAAAGGGCGCACAAGAAATGAACCGGCATTAGAAATAGAGAATTCTTGAGATAACAAAAGCAAAAACAAAAACAAAAAACAATTAAAAGCTCAACAATAAAGTTTTATTTCAAAAATGTTTATTTTTGTTGATGCAAATAAGTCAACAAGCTACTAACATTTTATTCAACTCAGCGTTATAGAGAAGTTTTCGTAACATTTCCTAAAAATTTTCATAGAGCGCTTCCGCAACAAGTTCTCTTTCTTGCTTTTTAAACATTTTCGTCTGACAGTTTATTAACGTTTGCTTGCAAAAATTTATTAGTTTGTGTATTAGAAAAATCCGCAAAGATGCACTTCTTCGTTCGTTCAATGCTTGCGCGCATGGGATTTTTAGAAAAGTTTTTCCAGCTGGTGTTTCAATTTACTTCTTTCCACTTACAGTTATCGACGTTGGAAAAATAAATCTTATGAAATATCTTGCTACTGTCTTTAGATTTCTTAATCTAAACTAAGTATTTTTGATTTCAATAAAGACAAAACTACTGTGAATGAGTGTGCACTTTTTTTTATCTCGCATTAGCAAGAACAACCAAGACCTTGTAAAATATCGCGGAAAGGATCAATTCTGTATTTGAACGCGCTTTCATCCTTTCGACATTAGTCCAGCTTGTTGCTAAAAAAAATTGTGAGTATTGAAAGAAAAACTGAAAAGCTTTGCCGCAAACTTGAAAACGGCAACCTTAACAGTCAAACGCTGGAGAAAATTTGGTTGCGAACATTTTTGAAACACCCCAATTTAATAAAAGCATTTCAGAAAAAGTTTAAAAGGCCATTTAAACGAGACAACGCGATCCAACCATTGATATGTTGATGATATTATATTTGTAAAGGTTACAAATGTGGTGTGGGATTTAGGCCAACTAGTTATATTTGTATACTCTACTGATCGATTCAAAACGAAAGCTGCTGCTCCAATCGCGTTCCCTACTCAACGAAAAGTATAGAATTTTAATCTTCCATACGAATTGTGCAAAATTTTAAAGTTGACCGATTACTGGTAACCAAAATCGACCAAAAATGCTTATATAAACGCAAAACGTGCTTCATATCTCTTTATAGTAATGATGATTCTGGTGTGGTTGTGAAGGTGTCCTTTCTGTTGATTTACTTTCAAACACCTCACTTTCTAAATAGTTCACAGCTCATTTAATACGACTGCCTCCTCAAACTCACTTGACGACAGCTAGTTAAAGTGCGGTAGGGATTTTCCGATTAAAAGTTTGATTATCGCCTAAACGTTCCCTTGCCCTTGCTCTGAAAAGTGAACGTGATTCCAAATCTTTTTTACAACTAATGGTGCAGGGACACCAAAACAATCATAATCGAAATAATTGTTATGTAATAATTGCCATTAGAATCAGGAGTTGTAGATGTGTTTAATGTTACCTTGGTAGAGGTCAGTTTGAGTGGCTTTTGTGAATGAATCAGGTATACTTGAAGTTTCAAAAGTCGCCCCTGAAGTTTTCAACGGAAAATTACCAAATATGCTTAATTTTATTCTTCTTCTTATTCATTTCCTGGCAAAAGTGTTTCTAACACTTTAGTATATAAAGAAATTGTACGCTTTTTCTTTTTGATTTAAAATTTAAACATTACGACATTTTATTACCTGGACATATAAGCCACAAATCAATTGGCTTGGTCCATTTTCACCCAACAACCCAAAAAAAAAAATTTTAACATTTATTGCAGCTCATTTTTTCTTTGACTTATTGTCTTGCTTTTCATACTTAGTTTGCAGTGCGTCTAGGCTGTTCAAGCTGTGCATTCCCTTTGGTTTTAACACTATTTTAAGGAAATATAACAATATTCGGACAAGGGGTAAAACGACAATGAACACTTAAACAAATACTCACCAAATTCTACTACTATTCTGCTTATTTCACGCAATTGAGCGTTTTTCTGTTCTACGCGAAGATATAATTCGGCCACACGATTCCTCAGTTCGACCTTTTCCAATTCTAGTTTTTTTTCCCTTCGAGCTTCCTTTTTTAATTGTCTAAAATAACCGCAAATTCTTACTGCACTTCAACTGCTTGACATGCTTCGACTTACCGGGTATACTCGTATAGTAATGCCAGAGCACCAACGGCAAAAACGAAAAGTTCTCCTAAAACATTTGCACCCAAATCTATAGCTGTGGCCTCGTTCAAACGTATCACCTCTATCGGCCGTCCTAAATTTATACCCCACATCCTCATCTTTACCTCAGTCCAATGGTAAACTAACCTTTGCAAGCAATTACGTTATCAGAAAGTTTTGAAAACCAAAATATCAAAATGCTTACACTGGGCTGGCGGCATACAAATATTATTGCGAAAGAATGGATTTCGCTTGGCCTCATCCTTAATTTTTTGTGCGATAGGTAAACTGATTTGTCTTAGGGCTAAGCATGCTAATTTTACTACCGGAAAAGACCCAATTACCATTTTTTATTATTTTTATTATTAATTTAAATTTCCTAAAATTCAACTATGCTACAATAAACTGTCAAATAAGCAGTAAACTTTGATTTTTTTATTTGTGCACAGATTATGAGTGTTTTCCCTTTGATTTATTGACTCATTTAATTGATGTCAAAATTAGTGAATAACAATGATATCTCCTATGTAGGGCAATAAAAACGCAGTCAAAATATTAAAAATTGCGTTTAATACTTTTTAATAATGGGTGTTCAAAATTTGTCCAATGCGGTAATAACTTTTCTTAATTTTCACGACATAATCGAAAACAAATATTTGAGTAACAATTTAAAGGGATTAATACAATTTTAGGGATTTTCTTCTTTCTCCGAAAGAAGTTTACTGCATTTACAGCTCATTTCACGTAATTAGACGTCTTGTCATTCCATATAGAAATTCAATTCGGAGCGATACAATTCATCAGTTTGGCATTTGGAATTCGATCGCTTTCTTTCGCTTTAGTATCCATTACAAATTGTCTACAAAGAAAAACCTGAACGCTTAAGTACTGCATTTCGATTAGTTGATTGGTTTCGACTTACCTGTCATAATGGAACACATATGTCGTAACATCGATGCCAAAAATTACAAACTCTTCTAAGAGACTTGCGTTGTCTCTACCTCAAGCCGATTGTAAAGTAACCATTGTATGCAATACGTAGAAAGCCTTTAAAACCAAAATTTCCATAATTCTTACGCTTTTTGCAACAACAAAAATTCTTAGCTTATTTTTCAAAGGTAAACAAATAACATTTGATTTCCCCCTTGACATGGGGGACTGATAGATTCATCTAGAATTTGATGGGTTCAGTATTATGCGCGTAGTAGCAAAAGAGTGGGTGCCGTTCATCTTTAATTACATTTCCTGGCTCGTATCACAGTTAATTCCAATTACTATTTTTATCATTAATTAATGTATATTTCGTAAGTTTCCAAAATGCAAACTGTGTTTACTTTTTTTTCTCTTTTTAGCTATTCAGCATCAAAACAGATGTTTGATGAAAAAAAATGTCTACGGCTTTTAAAATTTGTTTTCATCACACTCAGAGTGCAGTGATAGCTTCATGTTAGTATTAACTTGAAAATATGTCTTTAATTAAATCGTATTTTAAAAGTTATCAACAAAAAAAAAGCGATATAATTTTTTTTTTGTGTTAATTTGATTTATAAAATAATAATTTTTTGGAATTTAATTCTTTTACTTTATAAGGAAACAATTTTATTGACAGCGGAAGGCAACTCTAAAAAACTTTATAAACTGGCAGCGTTTCTAACAATTACGCGCCATTTAGTTGACGTTTGTGTTATAAAATTTAGCAAGACAGTGCAAATTTAAGTGGAATTTGTGAATTCTTTGTGAAGAAATTTTCTTTAAGGCATCGGATTATTCGGAATATTTATTCTTTGTTAATAATGATGGAAAGTGAATTGAAACAACAATTTGAGGAAATGAGCATTGAGCCGTCCGAAAATGTGTTGAGTAAAGGTGAGTTACCGGAATGCGTTTTATTCTTCTGGAATGTATTAAATTGTTCGAGAAATTTTTCATCTTTTTTTACATAGCCGTTGAACTTTGTGTAATCTACAATATAGACGATGCTTCGGAATTTGTTGAACAATGGTTGGCTTTTAGTGTTTCCAATTTGAATGGCGATGAGCCAACAATCGAAAATTTGCATGATTTTGAACGTAGAGTTTTGAAAACAAAACGCGATAAAAATGTATTAAGCGCCAGCAAAAACAAAACAGCTAAATATTCTTCCGGTATTACTAGTTTAACAGATTTGAAAAATGCCGCATCTGTCCCGTCTACACCCTTATCCATGTATGGTATCGGTGATGAAGATATCATGATGGAACAATATATGCATGAGTTACCAGAAACTTCCAACAACTGTCAGACACCCCAGGTAAGCAAGAAAGCCGTAAAACTTTGCTGTAGATAAGTTTTCAAGGAAAGGAACAATTGTCGAAATTTTTCGAATTTAAGAAAATTGCAAGAAATGTTTTTGCAAATGTTTAGCTTAAGTTTAGCTTTAGTTTATTTGATCTTTAACTTATTTATGACATTGTCTTCGATACTGTTGAAATTGCTTCTAACGTGCTTACCTCTAGTACAAAGCGGTTTAGCAATTTGCTCCTAATCTCAAGCAAAATAAAAAATAATTAGAATCAGTTTCGCTTTAGGCTTTAAGATGTACACTGTAAATATTCTTGATCGCTTTGGCTTTGAAAGTTTCAGTTCATTACCAGTTAATAGTCATTGTTAGCGTCTGCTTGGTTGAAGGCGCGTTCCTTTTCGGTATTGTTGCCGGAATTTCCCAGTAGGAGCTTGGCTGTCTCAGTTTCGAAGACTTTTTCAGAATGTCACCAACTAACAGAGAAAAACGAACATATATACATAAAAAAATTAACTTTGAATTTTACAGAGATAGACTCTTACGATAACATTTGGAAGCCAACGTCTTGCGTAACAAAGGAGTCGATATAATTTATATATCTTCATGGTTAAAATACGAGATATGTGCAGAAAGTATTATTACCCTTACACATGCGCGGATTTTAATATATTCAGACATAGACGCAATGTAAGCGATTAGGCATGAAAATCATGAACAGAGAAACAAGGAATAAAAAGAAAAGCTACATAGTTATTATAAAGAAAATTTATTATAAAAGAGAGGAAAATAAATGAGCATCTTTTAGACTCGCTTCGCAACTGAACTGGCGTTGACGCTGAAAGTGGGCAAACAAAAGATTACCGATAAAAATGTTTGATGAGACGACCTACCAACACATCAAATGCCTAAAAATGCATATGTGAATACATACAGCCATATACACATATTTGTATGCAACAAGCACACAATTAAACTATGTGACAATAGTATGGATTGGATGGTAGTAGTAGCAAAGGACCAGCAATAATATCCAGCAACAACAAAATAGAACTTTAGCAATGACATCTCTCGCTCATAGGTACATTCATGTCATTGTCGTCATCGTCGTCATCATCATCATTATTATTGCTTTCTTGTTTGGCTCTTGGTTGTAGTTGTCCACTAGATACCTCGTAGATGAATGTTTGATTGCTTAGTGTTTGCTAACGTGCTGCTGTTCTTATTGTTATTGTAGTTGTTATTGCTGTTGTAGATGTTGTTGTTGTTGGTTTTGTTGTTTTCGTTGCTTCTATTGTATATGAGCGATGGTCGTTGATCATTGCAAAAAGAGAAAAACGTCAAGAATGACGAAGAATACGAAATATTTGTAAGTTGTGTAAAGATGATCATCAAAAGTTGCGTCGTCACCACCATGATCAACATGATTGTAGCCGCCACCAACAACCAGCCCATTGATTGTTTCTATTTGCACAACCAACCAACTACCCATCCATTTATCCATCCATCCATCCGTCCATCCATCCAACCGTCCATCCAGTCAGCCAGTCAGCTAGTTGTAAGCAAACCAACCAAACTAACAATCTAGTAAAGAAGACGGCAATAAAATACTTACGAACGTACAATATAAATATATACAAACATACCAATGTGCGCATATCTAGAAACATAAACATCATAGAAATTGCAAAGATTCTAAGAACATTTCAAACTCTCGCAAACATACAAAAACGTGGAAAAAAAACACACACACACACAGAGAGAGAGAGAGAGAGAGAGACGCACACACAGGCATATATATACCGGTGGAAAATAAACTTTACACGAGTGAAATATGAAAACCTTAAGCGATATATATATAGATGATGCAATAACAGAGGCGCAACAACATCAAAAACATCAAATGTGCCAACTACAAGCCTTATAGAGGTAACGAATAACAACGTCAACTTAAATAATAAAAAATGAAAAAAATACACTCACACATACACGCATGCTCAGGAATGGTATGGAAAAAAAGGAAAAATCCTAAAGCGCATGCCTAGTGTCGCATCATACATAGTTAGGCACTTCTAAAAACAATGCCATACGGTTTTCAAATGATTAAATAACAATGTACGCGTATGTAGTTGAATGTATTAATGTTTATGTGTAAATGGATGTATATAAAAAGCTTTTATATGAAATCCCCAAGACGGGAGACGAAAAACAAAAGAAGAGAGAGAGACAGAGAGAGGGAACAAGCGAGCGGAAAATGTGTTTGAACGATGTGTCGTCTGTGTCGGGCGCATGGTACGAAAAGTGCGTTCCTTATGCATGTTATTGCAATTGCAAATTGGAATTGAAATAATTATCAGATGTTGCATTGACGCTTCGACGATTAACTTGACGAATTGCGAATTGTTTGCTACATACATTGTATATATATGTATATATTTGTACATACTATTGTGACTTTTTTTTGTTCCAATCGCTTATTGTTTTTGTTAAGTTTTCAATGATGATGATTATGGGAAACTCTAGCCAACAAACACATCATGATCAGCGTCAACGTCATCAAGTCGTCATTGCAATGTCGGAATTGTTTTTTGAACGTCTGCCGGCCCGGTAAAACAGTATAGACAGAACATATTGTAGAACACGACAATTAAAATTTGTAAATTGATACAAAAGTCTGAATGTTAAGTTAAAACACTTCACATATATATACATATATTTCGATTGATAGATGAGCTATACCGGACAGACAGACAGAATCCGTTCGCAATAAATTGACAAACATAAAGTAAACACGTAGTAATCGCTTATAAATACACTCACACATTGCCGCTAATTTGTAGTTCACTCTCCAGGATTTATTGAAAGCGCGCACAGCTGTCAACATAGATTGAAGACTGAATCAATAGGATTTACTTTCCGTTCCTTTTTTCCTTTTTTTTTTTTTGTTAAATTTTTCTATAAAAATTTTATATTTACTATAGAATTAGTTAGTTGCTAATGGTCATCTTCATACTTTAGTTTATTTCTTTGGGTTAAATAAATTATAAAAATAATAACAATAAATACACTTATTAGGGCTATGTACGATAAGTAAAATTACGTTTTAAAAAAGAAAACGCCATTGACTCTCTTTTCATACAAAAATTACTCTCAACGTTAATCTATTTCTTTTCTCATGGGAGCTCCAAAGTTAGGATAGGTTAAGAGGACGACAGCACGGTTTGCTACAAGTTAGTCGCTCACTTAGACCGACTTAACAATCATTGTAGATTTACTTAAGCAGGTGAGAGAAGCGCTTCCTAACTTTTATGTAAAAAAAAATATCGTTTCATTCGAGTTTTCATGCAAATAACATCAGGCCCGATGTCATCGATATTTTTTGAGTATAATAAAAATCAAACTAAGAAAAATTCTTAGATATTTCAAAATATATTGGAAGTGATCGTCTATTAGATTCGTCCGTACTGCGACCTTAAGCCTTTACTTGACTTTCTCTAGTTGACTTCGATGGCCTTAGATAACGATGTACTTTATGTAATTTTACTTAATATGTTGTAATATCTTTTTATATTTAACAAAACTCAATTGTTTGGCTGTTAGGAAATGTGTAAACTTTAATTTAATGGGTAATTATTATATACACAATATATTTATATATATATATATATATATATATATATATATTTTTTTATAATAAAAAAAATCTTCGCATTTAACTAAGATTTTACGCCATTACTTTGTATACGTTAGCCTACATATACATGTATACATAAATAGTTAATGTTTTACATGTGTATATGTGTCATTTCGAAGCTATTTCATGTTAATGCATGCGTTTGCGGTTGCGCACTGATGCATGATTCCCTCCAACACCTGAAATATGTTGTTCATGTACGTGAAATGATGTTTAAGGTTTTTATTCCCAAAATCACCGATGGGTGGGGAACGCATACTATATGCGCTAAATGTGTTGTAACACTCAAGGATTAGACAAAATTGTATATATATGCTCGATTAATCGGATGGATCTTGTAGATTGCTGTAAAATGGTTTTAGCTGAATTACTCCTTCTAGTCCAGTTTACCTTAACTTGAGCGTTTCTTAACTCAGGTGGACGTTCTGTGTCCTCTTAATCCTCAAAATAGAATTTGTCCTGAAGCAATGTCCGAACATATTCGCGGATTTAAGTAAATAGATGACGATAGTAGTGAGAGTGTGCCATAATTTTGTTTTAACGGATCGATTCTCAAGTTGTTCTCAAGCTAACACTTAGTTTCATGCTTCTTATCGGAAGTTTAATTGAGTCAAGTGCCTATAAGGTTTTTTCAGTTTTATAAGAGCATTTGCATTTTTATTCTTGAACTTAGTCCATGTTACGGAGAGACGGATAGATAGGCTTGATTAAACTAGGAATCGTTTTATTATTCTGTTTATACAACTAGTTCGCGTGACGAATCGCAACAAGGACGGTACGACGGTATTGAACGATTACATTCGTTATCGAGAACAATTCTGACTTTATCGAGTGCTATCCACTAACTATTCCTTAAACGTTGTTCGATAAAAAGAACCATCGGCCAATAACTGAGAATTACGTTCAAGAACTCTAAAGTGATCCCAGCTCGCATGTTTAGTTTGCCGTAACACTGAATAAGATTATTATTCGAGTTAACCTAACCTCAAAAACCATATATAATTCTAAGATTTTTGATGAACTTAAAAAATATTCGAAAAATGTTGCATAATATTGTACTCAGATCTTTATACATAAGTAATAAGTTATTGTTTTTTTTTCCGCAAAATGCAAATATTTGTGCGTATATTGAGGAGGCGATTACGATAATGCTTTAGCAACTCATTCAAACACTTTAGTGTTGGCATGTGTATTCCAAATAGTAAAAAATTTGCAAATATTTTCAAAAATAATTTATAAACAATAAGAGAGGTTAAGTAGAACTTTTGAAGGGGGAAAACGTCCATCAATGCCATGTAAAGATATGGGTTCTGATCTCTGTTTCGCAGTTTGCCCACAGATGGCACTAATTGTCGTGTAGAAAATATACATGCGTGAAGCTTTGTGTTTCTTTCGTAGTTTGAACATCTGACGTCACCACCACTGACAAGCCACACATTCGCTCGTTGATGAAGAGTGTCTAAATTTCATTCTAAACTTTGTTTTATCCTTCTATTATCTTTCTTTTGACTTTGGTATATAACCACACACATGAATACATCACAATCAACGCTACCACTACCACCGCGACTATCACTAACGTAAAATTGCGGTATTGGTTTGTTACTCTATTGTATCTATGTTTGTTTTTCTTTACATGTTGTATATGCATGCATATGGTGGTAGAGTGAGGTAGCTCAACAGTTAATTAGTCACTTTTAGCTATTAACGAAAAGCAAAAAAAAAAACAAAAAAAACAACAAAAAAAGAAAAAGAAAGAAAAGCAGAAAAGTAATATTACTCACACTACGTTACGTTACTCAGTTCAAAGTACATTTTCATACCATCTGACTGTCTATAATTATTACTGTTTTTTTATTTTCGAGCTTTCAACTTTTTGTTTGCATTTTTACCGAGGGGGTCGTGTCTGTTGCTACGCATATAAATCTAAATATATGCGGTTACACACTCGCGTATATACATATTTAAATGTATTTATCATCCAAGTCTTATTTGGTTTAGTTTGTCTTAACGTTCGTTTTATATGAGAAGGTGTTAGTATTACCATGAAAATGTAAATAAAAATTGAGTAAATGTGTTTCCGTTTTAAATATGCAAAATATTGACCGTTATTTATATATATATATATATATATATATATATATATATATATATATTTATATCAACCATATATTCTGTTGGATGCATGCATGCATGCATTTGCATACAAGTAGGAAAAATTGTATGTTATGGTTTTGCTACCGACTAGAGGTGATATCGTGAAAGAATGTAGGTTTTAAGTGAGTATAGATTGGAATCTCGCTTACCGAAATTGTTTATTATAATTGTTTATATTACTCAAGCTTTGCATCGAGGTGATAAGAAAAACCTTTTAAAAAGTCAATTAAAGCAGATTTATAAGTCTACGTACAGGTTCATAAATTGCCAAAAATTTAACTTCACTTGCTAGATGAACTTTTGCCCAAGAACGCATTTCGAGTAGAAATCATGCTTTCAAACCTTAATCCTAGCTATCGAATGGTAAATTGTTTCTGATGCGAGATAACGTACGAAGAATTCTTTTTTAAGCAAATAAATGCATACAAATCGAAGGATCTTTTATAAAGATGTTGCATGAGTAAGTGGCTCTATTCTTTCGCACGAAAAGTCTCGAAAAGCTCTTTGCTTTGATATGCAAAAGTTTGCGTTTTTCCGAGTTTCTGATCTTTGGTATTGGATTGAATTTTCTATTCATTTTTTGGTGTTTCACGCCTACTTACTTATTCTCTTCTTTATGTCCACGATAAACGTTTTCATTCCCAGAAGGGAGCTTCAGAGAGCCACTAAAAAGTATATGGGCACATTTTGTGATCAGCATTAAAATCCGGAAGCCTAAATTATTTTGAACATATTCGTCTGTCCGGTTGTCCATCTGTCCGTCTTTGTAACGTCTTTTGTGAACATTCTCTTTTCCGCAAAACTAAAGGATATCGGACTCAAATTGCGCATCAAATTTCACATGTTCTTTCACGCGTACTGGTATTGAGGAATCACAAAATCGATTAGATGTCCTACAGATCTTCATAATTCGATTTATTACTTATCGCTTTTATTCTAAAACAGATAGACGATTAAAATTTCCACGACAAAAATGGAGATAAATGGGTCACAGACATCCCTAATTATAGGGTATGAAAATTTAATTTTTTTATAATGAAAATGGTGGGTATAAAAGATCCGGTCATATCGGAATATAATTTCTCTGCTTATGTCATCTTGTGACCAATTCCGTAAACGTGTTATTCGTCTTTGAGAACAAAACAACCGGGACACATATATTAAAATATAAAAATAGTCATTTTATCATCGAGAACACAAAAATGCTAAACCGATTAATTTGTAAAATGAAAAATAAAATATAAAAAAATCTTTTTAATAAAAATAACCAAATTGCTAATAAAAACAATTGAAAATTTAGTAGTCAATAAAATTGCCAGAAAAGGACATATATTTGTACTTTTATACTCTTCGCTATTTTTGGTACAGGGTGCATTAAGTTTACTGTTTACTGTTTATAGGTAATATCTGGAAGTACTTACTAGAGGCCCACCCATCTTGTATTATGGCGATTCTTTCAGGAAGCAATTCGGATTTAAGCTTGTTTGTCCGTCTACCCATCTGGTGTACGTTCATACGTTGACCAATAAAGACGTTTCATTTCTATTCTTATATGTACCAGGTGTGTACATATGAAACCAGAATTTTTGTAGCAAAAATTACGAAAGGGCTAGCGCTTCTCAGGTAAATTATTGCAACGCATCGCGATCGCATTTTGCGTATGAAAGGATGGATGTGCGCGATCTATTTTAATGTGTGGCTTGTTTTTTAAACAGCTTAGTTCGGTTAATTGGTGTTGGTAGTCGTTGGTATTAACCGTTTCACGTGATTTGAACAGCCTGGCAGTCGGCGCGGACGGCACATCTAGTTATACCTATGAATTTTTATGCTTCCCGTTGTAAGAATAAATGTAATTTTTATCCCCAGTTAGCATACAATGCCAATAAGACTTTTGTATAGTTCGGAGAAAGAAAAACTGCTATCGGCTAAAGCTGTTTATTTGGTACGAAACTCAACAGTTTGATTCTTATTAAAAGCGCTTTTGGTGTTCCGACTGCTTATTGTCTCCCAAATAAAAGAGAAAACACAAAATCAGACATCTATGTTTTCTAAAGTTGGCTTTGAGGCCATCTACGGGCAAATTTCGGGTTGATATTTACATGCCTAGTATATATGTAGTTCTTATGTTCTCCCAAGTATATATTTGAACATTTGATCAACCAAGTATATCATCCTCCATGCCGTGGAAAATCACATTTGTTGCGTGTTTAAAAAAACCTTTCCCAGATCGATATCTATATAAAGTTTTCCCACTTGTTTTCAGTTACACTGATTTTTTATTGCTCGTTAAATACTTTAATATACAATAAACAGTTCATTAAATGGTTTTGGCGCAACGGGAAAAAAACCTTTTTTATGTATAAAATATAATAACACTTAGACAATCAACAAACAAATGTAAATTTTTTTAAATTGAATATCGTTTAATTTTATGATTTGACATTATCAAATTTATTCGCACACTCGGGTACACACATAGCGACATTCACACACACTCACACCCAAACGTAAATGCTTCGAAAAGCTAATAAACTAAATCGTATGCTGTGTGCCGTTTTTACCTTTAGAGAGGCCAGTATTAGATGATCATCATATAATAAGTATATATGTGTGTATGCATGTGTATGGTATATAAATGTGTGTGATATTGTCTTTTGTCCGTATTGAGTATATTTCTTCTTACAACCGCGTTGCTGCTGCTGCTGCTGTTGTTGTTGCTGTTATTTTCTTCTAGTGCCATAAAATCAAAAGTTTTTTTTTTTTTTCACTAAAATCGTGGGAAACTGCAAAATTTTCCCGCTACAATAAGAAAATTTCCAAAAAGAAAAGCAATTGAAACGAAAGCAAATCATTAAAAACTAAAGTGAAGTCAACGGGCAAGAAAAAAAAAGAAGTGCACATCAGCGGCTCTTATTTTGGAAGGAAACAAATCGAAAATCCCAAACATGGACCTAATAAACGTAACGTTAAGTTAAAATGCAGAATTGTAAGAAAAAAAAAACGCAAAGAAAAAAAGCATGGGTAGCTTGGATCGAATATTGGATACCCATCATCTAAAGCAAATCACGATGTTGTGTTAATTACAATCATTGGCTTTGAGATCATTTTTTATGCGGCCCACGATAAATTTGCATCGTGTGCAAGTTATTCACGAAGGGTACTAGTCTAGTGGATTTACCATTTCGCTTGTAAGCACTAGTAATAAGCTTAAGATGACAACTTGGCTATGTCCTTCCACCCGTCCATACACTGTTGACCCGTCCATACACTAAAACGGTCGCGAAACTATGGACTGGAAAGTGAAACTTGGTACGACGTGGCCTTGTAATTGAAAATTTTCAAAATTTACCCATGGTTACGCCTGCATCACGCACTCACACTCTCATAGATGTCAAACGAAAATTTGGCAGAAGTGGTCAAGAAAGCCATTTAAAGTAATATCTATTGGATGATTGGCGCGCGTTCTAACAACAAAGATGTCTCGCGATTGTGGGAAAGTGGTGGCTTGAATAGCCAGTGGTCTGACCCAAGAAAAAAATAATATTTTTATTCGATACATAAGTGATTTTTTCAAGATTGCCTGTAAGGTTCTGTGCGCTTATTCTCGATGGATTCGCTCGAACTTTCATCTTTTTATGCAATTTAACGAATGTGACAATAAGACGGACGGATGCTCTGTTGCAAACGTAATATGCAAATTATTATGCCCCGTTTACTCCCATGATGGATATAAAAAAAAAAAAAAAGGAAAAAAAGATTATTTGAGAAAATGCCACATAAAAAAAATGTAAACAAATAAAATGTTGTTATTGTTGTGGTTATGTGACTATGAAAAGAAAAAAAACAAAAAAAATCAGCGACACAATTTTAACCAAATAGAGATTGAAACGGACGCGACCATAAGTAAATCTGTTTTTATTGACCCCTGTGTAAAAACCACATACAAAATAGGTAACTAACTGCAACGTTTGCTGCGATTCAGTTGCTATATTACTGTTACTGTTACTGCCACCAATCTATGATAATGCACTCACTACCACCGCATACGTACATACGTATATACGTATATAGCGTGATTTTGTTTCTTTTAAATTTTCCTGTCATTTCAAAAGCGCGTTCGTTCGCTCGTTCGCTCGTTCCTTTCTTCCTTATTTCTCTCACTCATCTCACTGCTTTTACCCAAAAGCGTTGCTGCCTGCCTGGCTGCTACCTATCACTTAAAGGGTACATAAAATATGAATGCATCGCTTGTTCGTATGCATGTGATTACTGAAAAACCATAATTTTTATGGTAATTTCCAAATGTTAATATATTTTGTTTTACGTTTAAATGACATTTATTGCAAATTAATGTTTTTTTTTTTTTTGTTCTCCTTTTGTGTTTTTTTAATTTGCGCGCTAGTTTACCTGTTTTTTTGCTTTTTTTTTTTTTCATTTTTTCTTTGCAGCAATCATTTTTTGTTAAGCATTAAAATTGTAGCATAAGTTAGTTGCTTGGTTGTTTGTTTGTTTGCTTGTTTGTTTGTTTGTTTGTGAGTTTTGGTAATTTTCATCATGATAAATGTAACAAAAATTTAACCAACTTGTTAACATTTATTTTAGCATTTGTATGCATTAATTTTCAGCTTACAGCTGAATACGCCATTTGCTCTCTACGTAACAGTTAGCGAGCATCCATCCATTCGATACTACACCATTCATTCTACGTAGTTTAGATCATGCCATGGCATAGCCATAGTAAATAGCATATCGTGGCATGCCATACTATACTATATTATAAGTGTAAGTGTAAGTGTAAGTACATGTAAACGTAGCGTAGCGTAAGTACTATAGAATAAGTAAAGTAGATTGTTAGTGTGACTTAGTCAGTCAGAGTTTAGAATGGGGCTGGCGTGTACTATTAAGTGTAACGTTTTGAAAGCATTTCGTATGAGAATTAGTGACGGCGTTGGTATTACATGTTTCATTGTCTTTATTTGCGGACTGTAGGACTTTTTTTATATAGATATATATATGTAGAGTTTTTATACTGTACAGCGGTGACCTCTTTTTTTACTGCAATTTTTGTTGCTTTGTTGTTGGTGTTATTGTTGTATTTTATGCTCTTGAAATTACGTTTTATTTGCTGTTCAATTTGGTTTTTTTTTTTTTTTTTTTTTATCTAACATTTATTTTTTGAACGTGTTTAAGAAAACATGAAAAATAAATTAGATTTTTAGATTAACGTGAGTGAGTATTCGAATTTTATAGTTCGTTTTTATTTATTAAAAAAATATATGTATATATTTTTGTCTATTAAAGTTCCCGCTTCTTCTGTTTTTTTTTTTTTTTTTTTTTTTGTATTTCTGAACCAATCTTAATTTTTGGTTCATTTACTAAACCATAAATTACAGTAAATGCAGATTTAAATGTTGTACGTACGCTTTATGAAGTAAATGTTTATTCATTTTAGTTACTACACATAAGATAACTTTAATGATATGCTCTTGCATTCGGGATATTTCAATTTATATTTGATTTATAATCTTATAATAAAGCTCTCTGTATATAAATAATTTATTAAAGTTCGAAGAAAAACCGAAAACGTGATCTCTAACATGCTTTGTTTACTGGGTTTTCTCTTCTTATATATATATATATATATATATATGTAAATAATATAATTTGTATAGGGGAATTCATGACGGCTTTTAGAATATGTATCTGATAATATAGTTTAAAACACACACACTCGAAAATAGCTGATTATTAATTGATCGGTGAGCTAATTGATATTTATTTGCCCTACAAAGTAAACATATTCTTGATTGGTACGAATTCGAAATCCCTCTAAGCAAGTTTGCCCATCTGTCCGTCTGTGTAAATCTCCTGATTGAAAAAATTAAGATATCAGCTTCTTGCACGGAGATTGTTATTGAAAATAGGCTATCGATCAAAGGTGTAACAGCATAACATAAGCTTAGTTTACTCGTTTACTCAAACGGTACAATAGATTCAAATATGAAGGCTATGGTGCGTATACAAAACCGCACAAACTCGTCCATGCCCATTATATAGTATTGAAAACTTATTTTTCTCGCTTTTTTTTTTTTTAATAAAGGCAATAAAAGTTAAAGAGATTCGCCCACCTGTGGATGGAAGTTTCTTGTTTGTTTTTCAAATACATTTTTACGTCGATCACCTATGAATGGAGGTACGTCATATTTGCTCGTTCCAGCTTTTAGTTTTTATTCTATGCTTTATTGAGTATTATTGACCAATACAACCTCCAAAATTACTTTAGTCATGTCTACCCGTCCGTCCGTCCGTTATTCAATCCGTCTTCACTGGAACGCTGTGTCTAGGGATATGCTTTCGTCTTCTTTTTTTTTTTGTTACTTTCCGCTTTCACGGAAACGGCTTGAGTCTATTGAAAGCATAAAAGAAAATTCCATAAATAAGCTGAAGGCTATGCTTTATAGTTGGCCAAGTGTTGTCGCAGTTGCAGGTTTGATTAGTGCTTAAGTGAAAAATATGGGGAAAATCAAGAAAATGATTCTCAAAAACTTGATGTGATTTTCTTTCACGAGATAATTGTATATTTTAAGCCCACTAATGACACGATTAATATTTTTTGGCCAGCACTACCTCGTTAATGCTCAATAATATAATTATCTTGAAGATAAATGTGCGGGAGAAGGAGTCAATTTATTTTAAAGATTACTTTTAAGGCGAACGGGTAAATTTCGATGAATAATTTTTTGTTTTTTTTCAACTAAATTCGACTTTACATACTTTTTAAGTAGGAGATAGGTGCCGTTCTCTGGTTAAAGTGTTGCATGCAGCAAATTTGCTATTTATCTATCCCTGATTGGCGTGTATAAGAAAAAATGTAGAAACCAATATAAAAGCAAATTTACTTTACCATAAGATATTGTTAGGAAAAACTCCAAGCTAAAGGGAAATTTCTTTAAGGAAATTACAAATCGATTAATTTTGTCTTCAATGCAAATATCATATCTATTGCGTAAAATGATTTAAAAGCACGAAGCGAAAGAGTAAATATTATAACAATTTTCTTGTCCTATACTCTTTGGATAGCCTTTAATTATACCGCATACCGCATCGGTAGTGTCGATCGTGTCGCTTTATATCGCCGTCTATCTACAGTACAGTATATTTATTACGATAGGATAAAGAAAATTAAGTTATTTAAGGCTGCATAAAGCAAAAGTAAGAGAAGAAGTACATTTTTACTGATAAAAGGGACAGACAAACCGGACGGAATTGACTCTGAATTATGTGCTTATTAAATACATTTTATGAGACGTAGGATGAATATTTATGGCTGGAAAGGATAGGATAGGTCCGACTGGCGATCGGTACACGGGTAGGTGATAAATGTAAAGAGAGAGAGAGAGAGAGACAGGGAGAGAGAGAATGATTTAAAAAAAAAAGAATCAATACCTTATATCCAACTGCGGGCAAATCGTTTATACTCATTACCTTCAACTTAAACACAAAAAACTAAACTTCGTTGTTTCAAGGATTGGATGGGCGTGGCTGATTTTTTCAAGTACTGCAGGCTCATTCACAGCATATTTCTGAAAACTTTCATGTTTGGATCTGTTCTATCTTATGAGTAATAAGCAAAAACCTAATTATTTTGCTTCTGAAAAGGGACGTATTTTCAGCTGATTTTGTATTCTAGGCTTGTCCTTTAATCGGTTTTTCAATTATTTTCATAATCAACTTCCACTTGAGATCGCCCAAGATTACTGAAGCTGATAATTCCATTTTTGTTGTCAAAAGAATGTGTACCGAAGCGATTATCTAGATGGACAGACAGACAGGCTAGCTTAGATTGATTCCACATTCAATACCGATCAAAAATGCATATATTTTATAGCATGTATTGGGCTTCTTTCTTGATGTTGCAAACATTTCGAGAAAATGAATATGCTCCCATTATTTGGCAGTGATTTAATAACAACATTGCATCGAAATTATTCGTTAATTACTGTGAATTTTTTGGGTAACACTGGAAAGCCATCTAAACGAATTATTTATTCATAGCTAAGCGAAAAAACTTAAAGAAAGAGGCTGTTTTTTCCTTTATGATAGAAAGTTTTCAAGCTTTTGCGGCAAATTACTAGCAGATTAATTGAAGATATTATTAGTTTTTTTCTGAAAAGTGTTAACATGTTATTGAGTTTGTAAAATTTAACACACCTTGCACCTAAAGATCTATTGGGTTTAAGGCAATGACTTTGTTGAAAACGTAGCATAAAGGTATGCAGTCGCTACGAACGATTTCGTTGACACGAGAACTTCTTTTACCAGACCATCTATTGATGTCGTATATAAATCAATGCAATGTTAAAACTTATTCATCAAAAGTAATAGTAAATCTTCTCGGCGAACACCTTTAATGTATAGAGGATAAGGTATTGCAGAGTCGATTAAACGGTCAGTTTATCTTTTTATGCTTGTCTCTAAAATATGTATTTCACGGTAATTGTTCAATCTCTACTCTTTATACATATATATATATATATATATGTATATATGTATATATGTACATGTTTACAATATGTTCATAGTATGTTTCATTGTTAGTTGTACTCCTATTTGTGGTTTATTTAATGGCTCGGCGTATTTTTATCAAATAAACGTTTATTTTAATTTTCCCCTGAACCTTAAGTAAACTTACAAACATTCACTTAAATATATGCATAAAAATGTATGTACATACTTTATGGTATGTATGTACTTGACAACAAAAAAAAAAGAGAAACAACAGAGGGATGCACTATAGAGCTTGCATTGCTTTACTTGTCGAAAAGCATTACCTACATGAATAAAGACGATGACAATGATGATGATAATGATGATGATGATGATGATGATGATGATGATGATGCTAACGATTATGATGACGATGATGATGCAAATGATTACCATCTTTGGCTATTTCTAGTAAATAAAATAAAAGAATAAGAAAAAAAGAAGAACATTAAGAAAACAAAAGACATTCACATTTGCCTTGAGTTGAATTTCGGATACCCATCATCTAAAGTAGAAGTCAATATATAGAAATCGAAAAGTTATTTTCATCAGCGATTACAGAGCTACATTTAAATGGCTTTATGTTACAATCGATATCATTAGGCCTTTGGAAAATAGTTTAAATAAACGTCAACTTATTTAGAATATTTTTTGTATATTTTCCATTTTTTTCAATATATTTATGCATGTTCATTATCGTATAATGAACATGCATAGGCCAGTTTACGATTTTTGTTATCGAATTAGGTCACTTGACGAAACACATAAACGATGCAATCGTTGTTCGCGTTGGGGGTACGAATATGAAGTTTTACATTCGATGTCAAGTAAAAGTCATATCAACCTAAAATTGATCAATACGTTAAGAAGAAGAGCAACCCGAGGCCATTTTAAATCACATATAAAAAGTTTTATAGTATTTAAGCAATAGAGCTCGTTTAGTAAAAGTAGTTCCAAGGGTATTATGATGAACATTCCGGAATTGCTAAACTGAGAAAAAAGGTTGAGGGAAACTATACTAACAAAAGTTTGATTTTTTCTATATAACTTATTTAGTATTTCCGGTCTGTGTCCTGTATATTTTATTATTTCATATTTTATTAGCGGCTATCTTTGCTTACGACAATCTTCTGACTTCTCCCCTTCGCCATGGAATATCAAACTTTCTTGACATTTGCACCTATCTTTAGGGCTTTAGGGCTTTGCGTTGGCGATTTCAGAAATTTAATACTTTATTACGAAGACCAGGCATTTAGAAGTTTTCATGCATAAAAGTCCGATTTTGCCAACGTTGCCATTTCTGCAGCTCAACTTTGCCTAATAACTTTCCAATGAAGTCTTCCCGTTGGGAAAAACCTTTCAATACCATTACACTGCTCAGGTCAATTTTGTGCCTGTTGTTCGCATTATGCGCTTGGTTTTTTTGGACACAGTACATTGTGTGACCTGGATCAACATTATTAGTTTTTCTTTTCTCCGCTTTATAGCAGCTTTCTTTGAAAAACATCTCTCAGAGACGCCTGCGTGTATATGATTATGGAAAAAAAGCTTTCTTTCTTTCCTCATCCCTCGAAGAAGTTGGGGCATTGTATTCTTAAAAATCAATGTAACCCGCATAGGGCACGAGATTTTTTTTTTTAGAGTATTTAAGTGTTTCCCTTCGTCTCTTGTGTTCTATTTTTATTTAAGTAAATAACTTTTATTTAAGTAAATTCTCCCTCATTAATTTAATGCCATTACAATGAACCGTTTCATTGTATATTTTAATTAATGATTTAGATTTGAGCTATTTATGTGCCCTGGCTGTACGTATCAAGTATATTAGCATTTATGCTTAGCTGTAGCAATTTCTAAATGCGTTATAGCATAGAGGTTGCTGACGAAAATTAGATTGACTTCCTTCAACGAGAACGAATATATTTTAATGACTCTCTGTGATGAACATCTGGCCAGATCGTTGTAAATTGTTTGAAAAAATTAACACACTCGCATCCTTTTGTAGTTAATATAAGAGCATATAAGAACTATATTTTCTGCATTTTATGTATTTGTGTACCGAGTACATATAATAAATGCAAAATTGCATTGATCATGCGGTGTAAGTATTCAAGATTTGTATGTGCGGCCTTAAATGCTTAAAAAATTTCCTAAAGCATATTCTTTTTCGTTTACGTTTGTGTTTGTGTTTGTGTTTTATGCCATTCCTCTTCTCTTATATGTAAGAATGTGTGTGTATGTGCACATTTATGTGTACACTTGAAATTTTCATTACATGATTGCATAGCAACCATTTATGCTTTGGTGACTTAAGGAAGCTGTAGCAACTGCGCTATATTTTGCTTCACCTGCTGCCACATCGAATCTCTAGCACGGCTCTGCCTTTATATTTCAAGGCATGTATTAACATTTTTCTTTGATGTTTTCAAAAAATTTCATAAAGAATTTTTTAAAGTTTTCTACGGACACATATATTGGCTTATTGAGGAATCCATTGATCTTTTTAGAAAGTAAATACATGTAAATATTTACGTTGATAAGTTCTTATATTCGCTTATATGGGTTATATCTGCGTTTGAAAATGTATGAAGAAAAAATGTTGTACCACATGACAAGAATAGTTTCCTTTAATTTCAAGTCAATCGATGTAAAACTGCAGGAAAGAGAGGATTTTTGAAATGAATTGCACGTCATGTGTGTGTGTGCAATGATATCAAACTGAAATTATCAGTCAGTCAGCCGTCGAGAGAAGACTGCCTTGATATATATATATATATATATATTTAATTACTAGTTATTTTATAGAACAATACATACACGTGGTGTAGATTTCACCCAAAAAGGTTCACCCACGAACTATCCTTACGTACTAACAGAAAATATTTACATTTTTGAATTTAGCTAAAACTATCACGAATTGTCTCAACCATAGCGAGGATATTTGTTTTTAAAGGCTCTCCGCAAGCCACGTCCTAAGGACTGAGTTTTCAAAATTCTTTTAATGGAAATCTAATGGAAAATTGTTAATTGTTGTTGCTGTTTGCCATGTTTAAAAATTTGAATAAAATGTTTCTTTTATTATATTCAAAAAAAAAAAAAAAAAAAGAGGTAATCTCTGATGGCCATGTAACCCCGTGAAAAGTGCAGAGAGTTTTAAGTAAACACGACATTTTAAAATCGGTTGTCCCGGTAGTCGTGTAAAAGGTTGTGGGTGAACAAAGTCTTACGATTTGTGGCAAAAATTGTGGCCCATTGGTTTGTATACTTTAGTCGATCGATAAAAAACTAAACGACCAAACGACGTATTTTAGTCCGGAGGATGAACTGAATAAGAAACGGCAAGTGTGTATGGGTGTTAAGGAAACCTCCATTGTTGAAGGACGCAATTGACTCAAAAGTGTACAGCCATCGTATCTTAATGGTACGGGAACAGTACGAAGTGATGTATACTTGGTTTCGAGTTTTGATCAAAAAGTTTTTTTTTTTTTTTAAATTATCAAGAGAATAAAAACTCCCTTGAAAGAGTGAAAAGTACTTAAGATTCGTTTCAAGCTTTAATGAAACTCTGTTATCGTGCCTTCATGTACTTCTTGTAACTGCATTCTTTTCCCTCATACTAAATTTAAACGTTCTTGTGAATATCTTCTGGAAAAAGAAAAATTTCCATATTCTTGTAAGTCAATCATGTTGTGCAACTGCTTACTAAAATTCCCTGTATTCTTATCATATTTCCTTTTCAATTTTATTCTGATGCTTTTCTTCTTTTTTTTGTTTTTTTGTTTTTTTTTTTTTTTCTGTTTTATGCTCCGCGAAAAACTCTTGAGGGAAAATATTTTTGCTAATATGTATTTACTATATACACGTTCATGCCGTTGCTTTAATTCTTTGCGTTGCTTCTTACAAGATATTTTCACGAATGCATTTCTAATACAAATCGTTGGAAAAAGTAATAAAAATGCTTTTATGCATTAATAATTTATGCTTCCATACAAACGTTGTATTTCATCAATTTGAAAATCTCGAAGATAGACAAACATCTGCATGTTCTTTGCTTGGCGTAGGGCATTTTTAATAAACACATACATAAGTGTATACAGTAAGTATGTAAATATAAGGAGATATATATGCAAAGCTCTTCCACTTTTAATTCAAACTAACGTAGAGAGAGAGAGAGAAAGAGAGAGAGAGAGTCCTCTTCAGTCTATTAAAAGCGACGTTAAACAATTGGAAAACGTTTAATCACCACAGAGCTTATATGGCTTACCTGGCCCAAAGTGGAATTTCTCCGATGATGCGTATTACATATGTATTATATATATATTAATAGATATGTGATTAGAGCCAAGAGAAATGTTCACCTGCCGTTTTGTCGGTCTTCAATTAAACGGTTTAAACATAATCGATCCTGTGTGGCGAGACATTATGAGTGAGATTAGCTAGAGTCGAGGGGGAAAAAGTGAACTTAACAATTCTTTTGCAACGGATTTGCCGAAATATTTAAACTACGCAATATGCGCAACATTGATATTTTGCTTCAAAACTATTGATACTAATTGTTGCGTGGATTCGCTATTGACAGCAATATTCTGGGTCTATTTTTTGTTCCGCGTACCGCATGTGTGTGATGTAAGTTTTAATATGTTATGGTGAGACCGTAGCCATAATAGTAATTAGACATAGAAAGTAACTGCAGGAAATTGTCGCAATGTAGATCTATATTTTGGATAACATTCCATGTAAGGTTTCTCATGAAAAAGTAACCACGTGGCATAATTTGTAATATCATATGGCGAAAGTGAATGAAGGTATGTATGAGGTGAAGTGGTGTAGAGTATTTAATAGATGGCGTCGTTTGACTATAATGTTTATTTGTTTCCTATTCTTACCATTATGTTAATTCCAAGAATCCATTTCTAAAAATGATGCATTATTTAATTATTTAGATATCACCTTTCAAGCTCGCCACGGACAAAATGGGAAACGCTTACAGCGTCCATATACTTCGGAAATACTTCGGAAATCTTATAGTGGGTACGCAATCTTAATCGGTATAAATAATGGGATCGGATTGTTTGTTTAATTTCCATATTCAAGTAAATCGGACCAAGAATTTTTTCGTAGCAAAAAAAGAACCATAATAAATGAGTGGACTGGGGAGTGGAGCTTCCATATTCGGCATATGATATGTATTAAGCGAACGAGTTCAATATATATCTTAGCTCTCTCTCTTCCAACTTTTAAGATTTCATGACAAGGACGACGAAAAGAGAAACGAACATGATTGTGAATTGAGTGAGAAAAATTTTTTTTTTGCTCACCTCCCTTTGCTCGTCATTTCATCCCCTTTTCTTCTTCATTGATTCGCCATAAATTTCTTCTTTGCTACCAATTGCCACGACCAGCGACCAGTGTAAAGTTGTTATTGAACATGAAAAAAAAAAAAAAATGTTAAATTCTTTAAACGCATTGGGTTCAAGCGCATAAAATTTTCTTTTTAGTAGCTTCTCAAGGCGTTAGTTGAAAACTATTCATAATTGCTTAATTCTAGTTAACTGTTATGTATTAATTTTTATTATTATTACTGTGTAGAAAATGATCATAAAGCGAAATATACAAATTAATTTTTTAAATTATTTTATTTATTACAGGTAAGCGATTATGCGAGCAACATAAGTAAAATTTCTTCAATAACCTCTCACATAAACTAGGTAAGCGTTTAACGTTTAATTTCTATGAAATATATTCATGCCTACTTAAAAACATACGCACACATGCATATATAAATTCATAAATATATATATATGTACACGCGCTAGCATTCAAATAAATATAAAAATGCATTCACACATGCGCATACATACATCGATGATTCAGAGCTTTAAAATTACCTTTCACATTTATTCTAAATAAATATTAAATTCTGTACCGTTATATCTGATATACAAGCATATACTAGTACGCGAACGAATGTGTATTAAAAAACTAACCAAAGTTTTTTTTTTTTTTTTTTTTAAAGGATTTTTGCGTATATGTTTTTGTTGATAGTGTTGGTGGTGCTCACTAATGTTGCAATAATCAATGATTTATTGACAGCCATCAACGTAAGAATCAAGAAAAGCTAAAAACCCATAAATTCAAGGCCAAAATCTACGATTTGAGAAAATGCATGTAAAGAAAAAAAAAAAAAAAAAAAAAAAAAAGGAAAGAAAAACAACAAATGCAATAAACAACAATAATAAAAACACGATGCTTTAAACGCATGCAAAAACTTTAAGGTATGTACATGTGATTGCACAATAAGCACACATGCAAAAGTTGAAACAAACAGGCATATGCATGACAAAGTCTATATACATGTACGTAAACCCACTAACTTTAGTATGTGTGTGTAGTGTTAGGGAAGTATTTTATACTTATATTGATTCTTTCTCTCACAGAAGAGCTAGACTCTTGATAGTAGTTAAGTCGTGCCCTTTTATATATATATATATATATATATATATATATGCATATTTACATATACATATATCTCTATAAATACTTAACAAGGAGAAGAAGCCGGAAAAGTAAATAAAGGTTTTTTTTTTTTAAGGAACCAATTTAAACCGGGAATTATATAGGAAAAGATGCTCTTATGTATGAGTGGCATTGCAATAAATTTCAAAGGAATATTTAATAGAGTGATACTTTGATCCTAACCTACTAGTCAATAATTCCCTGCCTTGACATATACGAATCCATATGATTTTTAGAAAGTGCGACGCTTTTCATTTGCTTACCAGTTACTGTGACTGTGACGGTGACGCTACTTTTGTCATTTTCACAACGATGGAAAAGCCACGAAATGGAAGAAGAGAAATAGATTTGGATCAAATGTGATGATCATCATTGTGGGAACGGAAACGTATTTTTTAAGTGTTAGGGGAATGTGTTGGATAGATTTTACCACGCCCCGAGAGAAGCATCAGAGGCCCCACAAAGTATATATATTCTTCATCAGCATCAGTTCCTTAACCGATTTAAGCATGTCCGTCTGTCCGTTTACACGCAGGTTTGTATTGGAATAACACGCCCGCAGCACCACGTAAACTGAGAACGCTTCTGTTTTTGAAAAGGAATAAAAAATGTATTTTTTTCCCGATTACTCATAAACGATAGCAGAAAAATGTGCAAAAATTTGAATACATATTCTATGGGCGATGCTGTAGCACGTGTATAGCGCGTATCCACTGATATAGTAAATCAAAATTGAAGGCGCTGAAACAAAATTCAAAAACCCCCTTAAAGTATATAAATTCTTCAAATTTGGAACGCACCTAAATATGCCCGTCTGTCCATCTGTCTGTCTACGCAATTGTGTAAGTTTTCTGGTAAAATAGCGAAATAAGTGTATCGCCTACAAATTTGCAAAAGAATTTGGAAAACATCTAAACTTTTCAAAGAGCATACCTTTACGCCTACAACGCCCACACGCTTTTACGACAAAAACTTTCATTTGGAAAATAGGAAAAATCAGCCGCGCCAACTCCATGTTATAGAAATGAAAGTTTAGTTCTTTCACTTTTTTGTATGGTTTAAGGTAACGGTAATAAGTATAAAAGATTCGATCACGACCGAATATAATTTTCTTATTTATTTCACATAAAATCATGTTCTGATTATCGAAAAAGGTTTCTATAAATGTTTTATTTATTTTGGGCAAAGTATCCTTCGAAAAATATTCATTGTTAGATTACTCATACCTACAAGCACGCGAAATTGATACAGTTAAGACAGAGTTAGAGAAGGTCGTCGAATGGTGGGCTTAGTAAGAATCTGCAAAAAGGGTTAGCGAAAACTATTTGATTCCTTGTTTGCTATATAACCTCAGTTAATGCATTAATAGCTTTTTATAAGCATAAGCATACCTTTAAATGAAGCGAATGAAGTAAATGGAAATTTGTATAACTGAGTCTGGTTGGTACTTCCCAATTCTTTTTATGCTGTCGCTCCCGTGCTTACATGCTGGCACATATATATCCATATGTTCTTAGGTACTAAAGGTCGTCGTGGTATATGATGGGTGGTGGTAGGCGAATCTCTTTCATTGTCAAATGTAATCTCTTGCCAACGACGGAGAGAAAATATGTCAATTTTCAATTGTCCTCTCGATTCCCCTCAGCGTTTCTTTAAAAGACAGTGGGCTGAGCGGACAGCAGTCCCCTCTATGTCGGTCTAAACGAAGGGAACGTTACAAATTGGGGTCTATGTACCTATATATTCACGTACATTATTTATTACATACTTATAGATAGATATTTTTGTTCCCCTTTGTGTATGCCCATAAATTGACCATGGAATGCAATTTAACGAAGATATACTTTCTAATTTCGAGATGAGTTACATAATGAGAATGCGATTATAACGAAGAATAAAGCGATTGCAGTGAAAAGCATCTAAAATTCGACTTTCTTTATTCCTTTTTATTTTCCTCTGTTTTCTCCTGCCTGTTAACCAGCAGCAGTGATCTTGCTATTTACTCTAAGACGTATAAATTGTAACGAATATTTATAAACCTTCCGTTCATAACAAAGCATAAGAGCATAGTATGTACCAACTAACCAACTGCTATGAAGTGAAGTCAACAGCTTCTGGAGGCGTTTTGTGTTTGGTAGATGCGGAAGACCTACTTCTTCTTATGTTGATTATAAACGTTTTCATTTTAGTTTACTTATAAAGTTCTAACTCTAATGTATTGTTATGCCAACTATCAAGCATTAGTTGTAACTTTTTATATCTATGTATGTATGTATGTATGTGTTTGGGAAATGACAAGAATAGTATTATATTTTCTAATATCGTGATCTCTTAAATAAAGTTTTATATAAACTTTCATCTCTTATTTTATGCTTTTTTTTTTTTTTTTTTTTTTATTCGGTATACGTGCTCTTCTCATTCTGCAGCTTTTTGCGAGTAAAGAGTCGTCCATGCATTAAATATCATTTCATTTTCATCTCATCCGTTTTAAGTTACAATAAAAATTTATAGAAGTGCTTAGCCCAGCACTCAATTTATTTCATTTATTCTTTTCGTTTTAAAGAAAGGCATTAACCAACGTCGATGCAGTCTATATGTGTACATTTGCTATATATATACCGCAGTACATATATATATATATACACTGTTGTATATAATAGGTTATGTTGCATGTCGATTTAATCGAGATTTATTTTTATTTTGCAACATTTTATTTATTTATTATTTTTGTGGAGTTTGATTTGATCTTTATTTGATTAGAGTTTATTACTTAAGTTCTGTGGCCATTGTTTTATGTAATTGTGGAGGGCAATTAGATAAACTTCGAGACAAAAGTACTTGTGAAATGATTTTTTTTTTTTTTTTTTTTTTTTTTGAAAACTTCCTCTTGTGACTTATATGCTTTAAAATTTTCTGCGCTAAATTCCTTTCTACTGCAAATTATCTTAACTTTTGATAGCTTAAGGTAGCATAGGTTTTGAGTAAACATAGACTTAATACCAAATTCTTTGTACGTAAGAATAAATTGAATGCATGGAATAGATAGATACCTTAGATTACCTAACATTAGGATTTGACCTTGCACTTCTAATAGAATAACCATATAAGGCGAACAATTTTATAGAGCTTTTGCACTACAACTTCCCATCAAAATGCATGAATGCCTAGGCTTTGTGGCCATACAATTAATGTGATCAAGGTGGGTCGCTAGACCGACGTAGTCCTCGAAAACTCGAGGTTATATCTTTAGTGTGGGAATACATATGTCGCCCGTAAGTCATGATATGTTTGACTGTAAATAAAATTACATAGTAGAACAAAAGGCAGAAATAAAGAATGAATAAATTTAACAGAATATAGAATTGAGTACCATTCAAAAAGAAAACGTCACCATGATTAATTTTAAGAATATGTTACAGTATATGTTGAGAGTACAAATTAGTTTCATCCCTTTTTCATATTCTTCGCTTCAAGTTCACTTACTTCAGAACAAAGGGAATGATCAGATTAAAGAAAGTATTGTCCGTCCGTTTACTACCTTGACTTTCGTAATTTTCGAATTCTACCTCGAAAAAGGCTTTTCCTTTAGGGTTATCACCAAGAGAACCGATATTTGGGTATCGTCTCGTCATAAGAATCGAAGCGTTTGAGCAAGAAAGAGGTTGTCTATTGAAACCTGTGGTGGAAGCGGAAGGAGTCATGCTTGCTGATAGCAGCGGAGAGGGCATGGCATTCCACGCTAGTAGAGGAAACATTACCTGAGCACGGCTTGCTATAGGGGGTCAACCCCCCTTCAAACTGCGAACATACGGTATCATAACCTTTGACATATGAAGCCCATTATTCTTTAGCCCATAAATTATTATTGGTAGTCCATACTCTGTATAATGTTGTTTGGGCCTTGGATATTGTACCGCACACACTGTTCATCATTAGTAAAAATTCAGCAGCGCTGGTATCCTTTGAATTATGCAAAAAAAGGGAAAATTTCCCGCAAATTGAGTTCTTCTGCCATGGATCGACGCCCCAAGAAACTACGTTGTCTACGCATGTACCGTTTAAAGACAGTAACTTCAAACGAAAATGTCGCAGTTTTATTCCACACTCTGTAGACCACTACTTACTGCTTACTGTTTTAGAAAGGAAGGATCGGATTAACTTGTACTCCCACGATGGTATATATATTTTCTACAGTAATGCAGTATACGATCGAGGGAATAAATTTTCGCTTTATTTTACGGTCAAAGACCGATAATTAAGATTCCTTGGAGACCGTAGGCAAGCTCCTTTTTATTTTGTTTTAATTACTTAAATTTAATAATAAAAAATAAATTCTCTCTTATTACATGAAATTCGGTTTCTAGTCAGACGATGCTAAAAAGTATCACAAATTATAATTATTTTTCACGAAATTTTTTCTACAAAATTTTACACATGTACGCGTAATTTAACAAGTTTTCGCCTTACATTACCTTTACATATGTATATATATATATGTATATATGTATTTGTATATTTATATATCGATATATGTATGTACCGGGCCTTCTCCACTTTACGGTTGGTTGATTGAATTAATGCACTAAATGACGTTTGACGGCAAAGTGACGAACCAAGCAAAACTGTTTATGTTATTTTGCAAAGAGTGTCTTAAAAAAAATTGTCTAAATCTTTTTTGTATAGAATGTACTCACATACCTGAAACGATTACTCTGAATACGCACGTAATAGTAAACAAAGGAGTTGTATATACGTATGCTGTCTGTTTGTCTTATTGGAGGTAGGTATCGAAATAAATTATGTGTTTACTCGCGCGCATAGCTGATTTGTAATTATTTTAATCATACATACTCTGAGACAGACAGATATATATATATATAGATATGTACAAGTCAATATTAATGCACAATAGTAGATTGGTTGATCTGTCTCCTTTAAATTGTCTGTTATGTGGATCTAGCTGTGTTTGCTTTCCATACTTATCCATGAATTCGACATTATTTGCTACGTAAAACTATTTTTAATGTCGTCGTGGTTGGCTCGTTAGTCTCGTTTCTGTATATATGTCATTCTGTGTGTGTGTGTGTGTGTGTGTGTGTGTGTGTGTGTGTGTGTGTGTGTGTGTGTGTGTGTGTGTGTGTGTGTGTGTGTGTGTGTGTGTGTGTGTATGCCGATTTTTCCAATCGCATTGTGTATATCGTATATAAATAAGTACGTGGTATATATACATGCATATGTAATTGATCGAGTCTAATTTTTTGTCTTATATATTTTTGTATTTTGTTACAATTCTCACGATCTGCCAACATTTTCTTATTTGGTTGAATGATATTTTCACAACACAATTTTCCCTTTGTATAGCTTAATATTTTTTTTCCATTTTTTTTTTTTTCACATCCAAAAGCCCGTACGGAAGGAAATGTATTAGTTTTGTCGTACCGTCTGTAGCAATTGAATGTATGTCGTAAAAATTCCATAAAATACTTTGGTTTTTAATTAGCGCGAAATTTCAAAGATGACCTCTAAAAATGTCCTCTGCAGAGTTGAGTCCAATAGAAGAAGTAATAGGTCTTATGTGATTTAGTAAAGACATCATCAGAGTCAGGAAATTAAGGAAATTCACATAGCAAATCTACTTTATTTCCATTGCAACTTGCTTTCCAGCCTTTTGATGCAGGCACAATTAAGAGTAAGAGTCACATTAAAGATTGCAGCTAACGGGTATCCGAAAGTCGCCATAAGATGTATTGCAGCTTTCTCATTGGTTTTTTTTTTTTTTTTTCAATTTTTCTTCTATAAAGTAATCTATTGGATAATTGATTTGTGGGCGCTTTGTTTATTACACGTTTACATGCCAATATATCGATGTCGGTAAAGCATGTTTCATTGTGTTTGTCGTTTGGCTCCAGAGGACAATCAAAAATTAGTCTTAACAGTAATGAATAAACTGACAAAAAGTGTTTTTTTTTTTTTTTGTCTTTGTTCTCTTTTCAATTACATAAAAATTCATTATTTTCGAGCTCTGTATACATATGTCAACAACTCGTTTTTAAATCGGGTAAGTTTTCTCATTTGTAAAGAGTATCGATTATAGGACTCCTGTAATAAAATGTTATGTAAACATCACAAGAAAGAAAATTGAGACATATGTTAATAGGTAGTAATTTCCCAAATGTAAAATTAATTGTCTTGGAATTTTACATTCGTTTACCGAAAAAGCCGCAATGTGCTAAAGTAGTCTCGCAACACTGCCAGCAAAGCACTTGTTAATCTTGTCTGTCGCGACTATTTTATTATCGCATTTCAAGACTTTCAGACTTGAGTTGGCATCAAATTGTAACGGTAGGAAAATATAAAATATATAGAGCTGTATTTAAGATGGTAAAAGCCTGTCCTCTTCGCAGTTCATACCTTTTCATTCATCATATGTGAGGAGACATCCATCTAAGAATCTTTCGTTAAATAAAAACCTTTCAAACTTTGAAAGCAAACATTTTAGTAAATTTAGTAAAGTTCTGTTTCCGACTTTCGTACATATCTGAGGATCACGGCAAGTTTAGCGATCATAGAAAGGTGAAGTTGTCCTTTCTTGATAGCCTAGATATCTCTCAGCAAGATATTTTCTTTAATTCGAAGGATAGTGCCGTTTAATCGTCATGCAGATTAAGCGAGCAGTTTAACAGCCGTGTTCATCTCCCTTATCGAAGCAAAATAGGTTGCGATATATTGTGAATTACAGTTTATTCCAACGAAATGAAACCATCACTAGGTGATGCTATCAACAGTAGGTATTGCAATGGGAACGTGGAGGGGACGCAATATACGCTATATGATGTTATCGCAAATTCTCGCTATGGGAAAATTGGGCCTCTATATCAAGCCTTGCATAGTAAAAATTCACTGGTAATGTGCGTACTCTCCCCTCTATTATCGACAGACATTACTCCTTCTGATTAACATTGAATGCAATCGGTCGCTTACTATTTGCTGAACGGGATTTCGATTCTTACGGGGATAACCGATTTGCATGGACTTCATATTCAGCCTAAATGATGGAAGATGTAGTGGCCAGCACTAACCTATACTTTAATTAAACCATTTTTAGTGTTTTTCTTGAAATTTCCATTTGTTTTTTTTATTGATCAAAAGAAAGCCGCAAAATTAGCCGCGCATTTAATAATGCCTAAAGAAGTATCAATTTTCGATCGATTTGAAAAGATATTGCCGATATCTATTAATTCATTCTTTCCTATTATGGTTAAATTTGAGTTAATTGATTTTTAGTTTTCAAAGTTCTATCTTTCGTAATGTTATGAGAACACAACAATTGTAATTTTATTGCCATTTCTGTGTATGGCTTTGTCAAACTGCCATCTGGGTGTCAATCTAGGTTTTGACAGCTTTTTCTACTTAACCCAACTTATTGTATTTCATTAGTTCTACTAAATAAATGATCGTTTTGTCTCATTTATATAACTATATATACTATACATATATATATATAACTATTTTTCTTTTCGTGTATAAAACCGTTTGTCTTCTACACGCTCGCTTATGTATGTATGTATACCAATCATGCTTCATTTTTTTCTTCTTTTTTGTCTTTTGTATTTTTATAGGTATTCGTATATTAGTAAAGCCGTTAAAATTCGTTGTTATTATTCACCATTGGACATAAATGTATAAATGCTAGTATGTATGTACGTATGTGTGTGTGTGTTAGGTTATGGTTATCGCTTGGAAATTCATCATTTTCTTTTATAGTTGTCAATTCATTGTATTACGTCTTCTAATTGCTTTTTGCTGTCTATCTTTTAGAAATAATTATCTTAACGTTTCTATGTTTTTTTGTTTTTTGTTTGTTTTTTGTTTTATTTATTTTCATTTTACCTAAAAGATAATTAATGTATATACATACCTCTTGGTTTTCACAAATATTTTTTGCACAGTTGCACTGTTGTCTTTAGCTATTTTAGAGCAAATAAGTAAATAAACTATGTTTGTCATTAGATAAATTTTGCATATCCACTGCATTAAAGCATTTTGTTTGGCTAGAACTACTAACTAACTTTTCATTTACATTTTCATGTTTTCCCCATTTATGTGGTTCTGATACATAATGAAAATAAATGATCGTTTGTTGATATCTGCCGCTAAAAGTCAATTTACGAACATTTTTTTAAATTCTGTATTGTTCTCCGTGATTATTATATTAAAGTTGAGGTGGCTATATGGGGGATGTCTAAGGACTTATGGTATTTCTTCTCGAACAAAATGTGTAGAGATCCACTAATAGTCCATAGCGGATAGGATTGCCTACATTAATCTTGCAAGGAGACTTGGATAGTTTAATTCAGGTTCCTGTATTGCTCATGAGATCTTTAGTGTTTTCGATTACATAACAAACTTAGACTACCTTTTGACAGAACTATACCAGAAGCTCTGTTATTCTGAACAGAAGTCTCGTCTGCTTGTAGGCACATGCAGGTGCAAAAAGAATTCTGCTTAGAATATACATCCATCCATCCTTCTCTCCATTCGCCCTTTCGCAAAATAAACCCTTAAAATTGCCTTTTACTAAAGAATCTTGAAAACTTGATCAATCGTATGACAGAAGCAGGCAATGTCAAGCGATTTTCTTCAATTTGCAAACAACATAGGATAACAGAAGGCTTAAATTATAATAAGACAAACTTGTTTACCTAGGAAATGCCGTAAGGTGATAGGTAGGATTTTTATCATGCTAAAATGGTGCGGTGAGGCTCCAACCTTATATTAGTGATTTGTTAAATAAAGACAAAGGTGCGAAAAAAAACGTAAAAATAAATTAACATAAAAGATTCAACACAATAGCGTTAATCATTAGCTATATAGAGCACTATGGCGAATAATACGCAACATAACCTAACGATTATAAAAAATTCTATAGAGTGACTTTCCTAACTTTTGCAAATTGAGGGGTCGATTGAAAACTCCAAACGGAGAATTTCTAATTCTTGAACTTACTCTTCATAAAAGGTAGCTATCAGTAGCGGCGTAAGGGCCTGTCGATTTTATAGTGAATGTACAAAAAAATGATAAAATCAACCAAAGCTATTGCCGGATAGCGAAATTTAGATCTTCTTTCTTGTTTGAGTATTTTTTTGTGACAAATGCGACGGGTATGAAAAAGTTGATGAGACCCGAATATAATTTTCTCCTTTGTTTTGTTTTTCCTAACGATGTCTATCGGAAACGATCAGCTTTTCGTAGCATTCTAATAGCGTGCCTAGGTGAAAGGTAAAAAGATAGATTGGCCCTTGACTGTTATATAGGTATTAGTCGAGAAGGAATCGAAGCCGACAGAGTGTGGCTTTAATCGATGACAAATGTATGAATTTTGAACATCATACAGCTTCAAGTGATGGGTAATCGAGATTCGTCTCAATTATTTTATATTTACTCCTTTTCTTTTTCCTTAACACACATATTCATACCATACTTGAACGAACATCCAATGTATTGTAATTTACTGATTTCAAACAAATGACAATAAATATTTAAGATGTCTTCGATTTACTTCCTTTACAAGCTGTAGTTAGCGAAGGCTCAATATACTTACGGGTGTTGACTTAGTACATGTAAGTGTGTGTGTATGTTTGTGTGCATCTTACATATAAAGAAATCTTCATTAAATGGCAAAGGTTCATTTGAGTTCAATTACATCTCTTACGAAACAATGGATTAACAAAAGGCGGCCGTTTGCGAGTAATTTAAAAAAAAAAAAAAAATAAAATAAAGAGGAGGAGAGTCATGCCGTCTCTCTTACGTGCAACACAAACAGAGAAAAAGAATAAAATTTTAAAATCAAACATGTCTTTACACGTGTAACATGCAAAAAAGACTTACAAAATACTTACATATGTACATACGTAGCTGTATACCGATGTGGAGAAAATACGACAGAAAAACTAAAATAAAATGTTGAAATCTCTGCAAGACGATCTTAACAAACATTAATTCAAATGAACAATTCCATGAAAAACAAACAGAAAAGCAAAATGATCTTAAGTTGAAACTGTTGCCTTACTTTTCTAATAGAACCAAACAAGCACGTATTATATACATGTACATATATATATATATATATATATATATATACAGGCACGCTACTACCTTCGATATAGTAATAATAGCAAAGATCGCCCACTTCCTCTACTAGTCATAAGAAAATCTGTTGGTTGTGTCGCTTTTTTTTTTTTTTTTTTTTTTTTTGTTTTTCTTTCTATCTTTTTGCCAAATTGTAATGCTGAACCAACATTAAAATAACAGCAACTACAGCAATATAACCGCAAAGAACATCGGGCCTTTACACCCTCACTCTTACATATTTGAGTTCAACCACAGAAAAAAAACCATATAAAAGCAATTCAAAAACGGTCAAAATTCAACAAAACAGAATAAGAGAGAAAAAAAAAAAATAAATAAAAAGAAATAAATAAATAAAAGCATTCAAATAAAAACAAAAAAAAAATAAAAATAAAAATAAATAAATAAATAAAAAATAAAAACGAAGAGAAATCAAATCAAACAGAAAAGTAACAAAAAAGCAAAAACAAAGCAAGGCTGTACTTACGCTATAGTACTTTTATGTAGGAGAGGAGACGCGTTATAAACTTTGGCCAAACTGTGAGCGCAAGAAAACAAAAAAACGAAAAAAAAAAAAAAAATCTTAAATCAAAGAAAACATAAACCAAAAACAAAGTTTCAATATTTCGTGCTTGGGTTTCTTTATATTATTGTTATTGTTGTTTTTGTTCTTAGTTTATTTACATCATTTGGCGTACAAGCATATACACATATATACACACACACATACACACACACACATACGTATACATCAAATAAACGACGAAAATCAAAAAACCAGTTTGTCCAAAAAAGCTGAAGGAGCAAACCAGCACAACAGCAATCGTCAGTCGGTAACAGAATTAACAGCAACAGCAAAAGCGGCAGCAGCAGCAGCACCAGCAGCAGCAGCAGCATTAACGACAGCAATTCAGATCTTAAGCCAAAAACTAAAGGTTTTTCTTAACGTATTTTATACACATACATACAAACACACACAAACACACACACAAACACACATGAATAAATAAACATAAATAAATACACCCATACAAATGCAAACGATAGACAACGAACTCGTATATGTACAGTGAACGGTGCTTAAAGTACAGCGTACTTGTGTGTGCTCGGAGGCTTAAAAACACACAATACAACTTCTTACAATGGCTTAGGGTACTTGCACTTGAGTTATTCTTTTTTACTTCTTATTTTACTTTATTTTTTATTTATTTATTTATTTCTTTCTTTTTTTTTTTTTATGCTGAAACTCACGACTTTTCTATGCCAAGTTGTAAAGGCACGAGCGGACATCTACAAGAGATCTTTCCTTTATATACCTTACTTAACTATACTCTAAGCTCAAATGACGTATATAATACATTGTATTGAAGATATAAATATATACCCCCCTATATATATATAAATATATATATATATATGTATGTATGTGTATATGCATTTACTATACATGCATTTACAGGCATTATTATACAATTAATGTGTTGCATGGTATTAGTGATGTACTTGTATCTGTGCTGTAGAGATTATATTAATTTTGTCTTTACATTAGTATGAGTTTAATGAATACACAATGAGATCTAGGATTACATCGTCAGCCAAGATATAAAAACTTTATTTTATTTCCTTTAACTCATCTCTTGAATCAGTATCAGTGAGTGTAAGCTTAAAACAGTTTTTAAATCTAATCTCTGAGTAAATGTTAAGAAAAAAAAATAAATCAAAAATTGTGTTGGTCTTGTTCATCTAGAGCACAGCAACCTCGATCCAATAGTCTGTCAATTAAATTCAACTTCTGACGATTCATTCCGATAATCGCAAAATGATTGCTAATTAATTTTGAACGGCTTCATGATATCTTGTTTGATGACATTAACATTCTGCTTCGACAGGACCATTCACTTTTATGGTAACTTCGAATCTAAGAAATTAATGTTAGTAAGTAAAACTAGTATAGTGAACTACGACCCGCTATTAAATACCATACTCTACCCTACACTTATTCGTATAACGACTTTTGAAATTAAGTTGTAATATGGGAAGTGGCCGGAAAAGTTGTTCGATCCGACGAACTATTTTCAATAGCGTTCGTCCTTGGACCAAAATAGTTCGGGATACCAAATTTTATCAAAATATCTTAAAAATTGCGACCCAAGAACCCACTAGAAACCACAAGATGGGCAGACAGGATGGCAAGGCAGAAAAAGCTTAGATCGATTTAGAAAGTGATTTCTATTATGCAAATGGTCAGGCGATGTTTTCTCAACAGCCTATCTTAATAGGAGGATTAAGAACGTGTAAAGTGTTTTCGGGATGTCTATAGTTAGAATTATTTGCTCCAAACGCTATTCTTCTAATGATCTATGATGGTTACGTCTTGTTTTATTAATGAAAAGAAGAATTTGTTATATAACAACAACAATTTTATAAAAAATTAACCAATTGATGTAATATTTTTTTAAATATCAGAAATGCTTTTTACCATTTTTAGCTTTTTCAAGTAAATAGCGAGTACCCTTCGGACTCACTGATGCAAATAATTCTTTGCCAGTTGAAGGTCATTAAAGGTGATGAGGATTTGTTTATTTATTTATTTTTTTTTTGTATTAGGAAGACTGTTGTAATACTATGAATTCTTCCTCTCTATTACTGGTCTTCAAATAAAACCACAGAAAGTAATGCACACCGAACAGCTATTGTGTGCCGACATAATAAAATACAATGATGTTATAAAACTAAAGTAGAAATTCGTGACTGACTATATATAAATTAACAAAAGTTAAAAAGAGAAATTAAATAAAATGACAAATATATGTATATATATATATAAACTTATATATGTATATACATATATGCATATACATATATATATGTATTTGATATTTATTGCTTTTATTCTCCTTAATACTGCTAAACAATGTTGTCAACTAAGCTTAAGCTTAATTATATATAATTAAAATATATTTTATTAAAGTTTTGATTTTAAATTTATGCCTATTTTATCTGTTAATGTATGTAAATTTGCATGTTTTTGGTATCTAATCACAGGGATCTATTCTTAGCTTAGAACATTGTTAAGTAGCATCAGTTCAGCATACGGTTCAACGTATTTTTGTGCGACAGATAATGATCGCATAAAAAAAATCGCATAAATCAAATAATCACTTCATAATATCTATAACAGACAACATATGGGTTGTGTTCAAAAAAAAAAAGAAGATGGCTTTTGAAGTTTCGTGGGCTAAGTAAATTCAATTTTCTATTTTTTTTTTCTTTTTGTAATGTTGGTATATGTGCCCCCAACACATGTTGACATTATCAGCCATTTTGGATTTTTAGTTCGTTTTTTGACAGATATAAGAGCTAGAGGTGTTTTGGTACTCTTGGCGATTTTATAGATATCGGTTTTATATAAATAGATATTGACGAATACAATGGAATAAGTGAGGATAGGAAAGCTAAAATTTGATTCAAAAATCGATTATTTATGCCGAGCAAATTTATGTCCAGACTTTCTTATCACATTCCATTTGATGTAAACCTAGCATTTCAGTTCTATAAGTTCATCACAGTTATCCCGAAAAGACGATTTTAAGTATATAATTTCATCTCTTTTTATCTCTTCCAAGATTTCCTTTGCTAAGCTCTTATTGATAAACTATTCGCTTGATCTGTGCAAGATCTGTGCTTATATGACGTTTTTTTTTTTTTGCTTCTTTTTCTACTTAGTCAGCAAGCACGCGAATTA
>CCAG010002863.1:0-20798 GCA_001077435.1 Glossina morsitans morsitans
ATGTTTTGATTTGTAAATATTTTCAGTTTTCATTTCGTTGCAGTTCAAGTTGTCGAAATCTTTTACAAACTAAGCAACGCTCCTCTAAGCATGGTCATCCATTTTCTTTCCGCTCTGTTTGTTGTTGACATTCGTTTCCAGCACTATGGATGTATTTTTTCATAAGTTAAAGTTTGTGTGCGGTATTCCGAAATAACGTAATTAAATTGTAATGATATGTGCATTGTATACACATTTATGTATATATGAGGAAAGAATGTAATTTTCTTATTTGACTCTCTCTTACTTTACCCCTTTCGCGATTACCTAGTATTTTATGATATGATCAGAAACAAACGCACACAAAAAGAAAAAAAATTGTTTTTTTCTGCGGGAATATTTTTATAGAAAAATGTACAATTGTTAGTATATTTGTGTGCTGATGTCTATCGATTGTTTAAATGAGCGAGTGATAAGCAAAGAAAAAAAAGAAAAAACGAAAAAGTACCCTCGTTTGTCTGTATTTGTGTTGGGGTCTTATTTGTTGTATTTGTCCAAGTATGTTAAAGAGAGAGAAAGAGAAAGAGAGGGAGAGAGAGACAGGATGCAGACATACAAGTGTAGGATGCAATTCAGGGGGTTGTAAAAACGGGTGCGAGTGTCGCTGCGCGTGTAAATATTGCGCTCTCTGGTATATATTTCTGCGATTTATTGCATTATCAATAAAGTGAATAAATTTTGAGGTTATTGTGGCGTGATAAGAGTTAAAAAGAAAAAGAATAAATATAAAGCTCTGCACAAAAAAAGCAAAATACAAAAAAATTGGTATAAATAGCTGAGAATAAATGGTCAATATGTACAAAAAACAATATAAAACAAACAAACCAAAAAAAAAAGAGGAAAAAAAAAGAAAAGAAAAATGACAACGTCGCTGCATTTTTTTTCCCGTTCACATTTTTATGTAGTAAATTTTTCAATGTAAGCAGACTCGCTTGCATACATTCACGTGGCACGTACTTATAAAAAGTTTTGTAACAAAGTGTAAATGCATGCTGAAGGCCTTTTTTACTGTTTTTCTGTTATCCTTATTGTTCTGGTTATTGTTCGTTGTTGTTATTGTTGTTATTGTTGTTGTTGTTGGTCGTTGTTGTAGTTGTCGCTGTAGTTGTTATAGCTATTGTTGTTATTCATAATGTAAATTGTTGTGTTAATTAAAATAAAACTTTATAAATTTTCTCATATAAAAATTTTTTACACACAAACGCATTATTATTGTTGTCGCTTTTGCACACATGCACATATAATGAGTAAAAAATGTTGAAAAAGAAAACTTATATGATGAATGTTGATGGGCTCGTATATGAGTAACAGCGAACTTTAATATTAATGTGTATGTATAAGAGAGGGAATGCTCAAGTGCGTGTGCTTGTATATACGTTTATGTATATGCGTGCGTTTAAAACATTGTTGCATGTGAAAAATCCAAATATTGAATGTATCTTTGTGAATGTGGCATATGCATGTATATATACACATACACATATATATTCACGCACGCTCCCTTACACACCAACCAATGTATATACAAATACGAATATGTTGAGCACGAATATGTCAGCAAAGGCAAGTTTTTCATCAACGCAGAGGTAATTCAATGGCATTGCATTGCTGATAAAATGCCAACGCTGCAATTAACTGATTAAAACGTGTGTAATATCATATGTCACCCAGTTATGCAAACATACGTATATATATATATATATATATATATATATATATACATCCATACATTTGCATATATTTATTTAAAATTATATAAAAGTGCATATGATGAACAAAAACTCCATATCGTGATGTGTGTACATTTGGCCGCGTGGGTGTGTGCGTGTGTTTGTGTGGAATTTGAGCAGACAAACTATTCAGCAGGCTATTTCATCTTTCTATCTCTTTCTTTCTCACATACTTTTCCATTTTACTTCTGTGCGTATTTGCTCATCGCATATCAACAATTAATAAATGAGCTGCTCGGTGGTCAGGTGGCCAATGTGATCTGTAGACGTGCACAAATACATGCATATGTTCTTTTTGATTACTTACCGTATATCATAAATTATAAAATGCTGCTTTTTATATACTTATCGCCGAAAAGTATGCTCGTTTTTTATTCCATATGCCTCAGCATACATGGAATGTGAAAGAAATCTAGAAAATATTTAAAGATGTTCTTTTTGTTTACAGACCCCTTTCGACGAACAATGGGCTTTGGAAAAACCTATTTACAGAGAAAAAAATTAAAAGATCTTATTCGCGGTGGAGCACTGCGGAAAATCGGAACTTCAAAACCACTCACTGGGACGATGTTTCCTATGCGTGCGAGCACGTACGATAATTGGGAAGGTCTATAGGAAGGGAGAGGCGACAAAGGAAGCTGTGTTTGTGAATGTTCGATTTGAAGATGAACATTTAAGACACGACGGGCAGCATGGCTAAAGAATGCCCATATATAGATATGCGCACTTCCTCTGACCATCAGTCCGATGCGCGTGGCTCGTGTCAATGCGTTACTTTTCGTCTTTGTAAGCAGATCCAAAGTCAATGATAAACCGCAGTTCTGGGTCAGAGCATTAAAACTGGGTTCGATTCAAGTCTTTCAAATTTTTCTGCAACATGGAAGTTTCTGGTTTCGCTGCGCACACTGTTTAAATCTTTATTGCTCTGCGCAAACTTATTTACTTCCACATAACTTGCTTATGAATTTTGTTCAATTTGCACGTTGACAACGTTAAGCGATCCTATCTGCAATCGTTCACCTTAGAGGTGAAATAATTGAAAAATTTCATCCTTAATCTGTACGAGTAAGTATTAAAGCATTCGACTTAATCCGTAAATAATTTCATTGTTGTTTTCATCGCTGATATAATAATTTTCATAGCATTATTTAAAAGTTTATCTTTGTTATTGAAAAATACTACAAATTTATAGGTTTTTAAAAGTTTTTAAAAACACTTCTGTGTAATATGATTTTAATAAGTTATCTTTAGATGCTTGCTTACAACCAGACCTACATTCAAGCGACGTATATGGGTATCCTCACAAACTTTACGCATTCACTAAATAGTCGAGAGTTTTAATTGCCTTAATCGAGTTGTTAAGAAAATTCTTGCACAGTTTAATAAAAAGTTTCTCGGGGGAAAATAAAATGCTTTAAGAGTTTCGGAATTTCACTTCAATTACTATTTATTATATTGTTTTTTGTTTTCTGGGAGCGGGAAAAATGTTGGAAAAGAAATTGTTAGCAGTAAGCGTATCATAGGGAGTCAAACGATTTTTTTTTGAATTTTTTTAACAATAATTTCTTATATATGGTCGGGACCCCCTGGATCTTTTTCATAAAAATCTCTCTATCTTCTCAAGTTTGTTAAGAGGAGACAGTCCAAGGGATTCTATCTAGCGAATAGATTGCATGAGGAAACAATCCCAAGACTCTATCGTTTTGCTTTTGTGCATTATCTTGATGCGCGTTGAGAGTTCGCAAAGAGTAAAAGAGTCGTCCTCGCCCGGGAAACTTTCGTTTATTTTACATGCTTTTTATTATTGTTATGTAAAGACCAAGGTTGCCAGACTCGTAGGCATTAGTTGTTAATTTTACGTATTTACTTCACATATATTTTAGGCAGGGATAGGAACGACGTGACATGGCAATATCACACTCAAACTTAGTCAGCCGATATTTTTCGAATGCGATCCATTAGCCGATTGGCTAAACCACTTTGAGTTCGGACTGAGACATTGACAAGAAGAGGGTTACGCATCCCCTTCCTTGTTGAAAGAACACACGACAAGATAAAACGCTACCGTCCGTTACCAAAAAGTCCGCCATCATCCGCTGAAAGTACACGCTTTAGGTGCCGAACTAGGGACATTATTAAAGATCCGATGACCATTGACGATAGGTCATTTAGTTTTAATATACGCATTGAAATCTTAATTTCTGTAGCCGCTAGCTTCTTTATGGGCGATGGCACCCTTTCTTTATCATTTGAATTATAAAGTTTTTGGCCAGGATAACAAAGTTAATTAATAAAAGAAAATTGAATCGTATCATCAAGAGGGAGATGGATTTTTATTCAGGTGAGTGATATAAATATCAAAGGTAAGGAAGCCTGCACTAGCCGCTGAGGCTTACTCTGGCAAGGGAAAGAAATAAAAGCCATTTTTCCACGCAGGAAAAATTACAAACTTCACAGCCGTTACTCTACTATTGAGTGACTCGAAAATAAATTTCGTTTTTTCGCCAAAGACGAGCGTCGATTTCTTTATAGCGCGTAAATATTTTATCAAGAAGAGTAGAAATCAATCGATTTAAACTCTCAGTGTTCTCATGAATTGTCATTCGGCGGTTTGCTTCAATTAATACTTTTATTTTCTCTTCCTCCGCCCCTAATGGCCTTTGCAGCACGTGATGCAAAAATGTCGAACCGAAATTTTGCAAACCAGTTTTGACACTGGCGATCTGTCCATTTATCGCCTCCATACACATTCAATAATTTTTTTCTTGCTTGACCATCATTTTTGCCTTTTCTTTAGTAACAGAAATAAAGTTCGCCGAAAATACGGCTTTCGGCACCAATGACAACCCTTGCGCAGAATCAAATAACATTTTTCTCCGGCATCCATAACAACCCTTGCGCAGAATCAAATAACATTTTTCCCATACAAGCATTGCAATATCAGGTATCGAATGAAGACAGTGCGCCTTAAATGTGAAGTGGGCCGTGAAAAGGTGTAATTAAATCCACAGTTGGGAAAAAACGGAATGACTTTGCGGCTTAGCCAATATTATTATTATAATTTATTTGCACCAAAGGAATAATTTCGAGGAAGAAGTTGCAAGAAGTAGGAGAGGGATTAGCAACCAAGACTAGCGTCTCTTGTTTTTTTGAAGGCAAAGTAGATCGTCAGTCCAAATCTATGTTATTGACATTCTGTTTTCCAGATACTTTTAAGATGTCCGTAGATTTACAAGCTCAAAAAATGAATCTTCGCGTATTGGAGAGGTTTTGGTGTTCACGAAGTATAAAGAGAAGAGAAGTAGATTCGTGAATAATATAATCAAAACGAATTCTTGTAAATGTTCTCCTAGTCTTGATTTTCCCATGATTGATTGAATATAAAAATGGAACGGGATTAAGATTAACATGCGAGTAGTGTGGAAAGTAGTGATCGATTCGAATATATGTTTGAAGGTCAAACATTTTCCATTGGGCTATCCACAATTAGGGATGTCGCAACTGCGGATTTGAATGTTAGGTCTGCCCGTTCATTTCTGCCCAAATCTTATGTATTTTTACTAAAATCCTTTGATTTTAGGAAAAATCAAACCATTTAGATGGAGACGAATGTACCGAGAAAGTGGCTGAAAAATAACCGACGAAATGATAGATTTAGATGGAAAGGTGGTCTCTCTCTCGGATGGATATAAGTTTTAAAATGTTCTACGATGAATATTTTAATAAGAGATATTAGAAAAAGGGGTAATAAGAGCACATTAACCTAGGAACCCATCGCGGAGTAACTATAAAAATTTCTATATGAGGGATAAATATCAATATTTCCACTTTAAGGTGGACATAAGTACTCGTCAAATTAGCATCATAGGAGTTATCTCAAGATTGAACACAATGTTTTCTATACCCTAGGCCATTTACAATACAGGGCATGTTAAGTTTTTCCGGATGCCTGTAACATCTAGAACGGTTTAAGAAAGAGACCGATCGATAATAACGATTGATTCAAAGTCAATTTTTGAATTGATTCAAGCTTATCTGTCCGCCCGTTCATTGTCTGTTCATACGTTTTCGTGGTCAATACACAGGTCACAATTTGTTGGTCATATTTGGCACACATTGACGTCCTTTTGGCATAAGGATAAAACCTCTTGTAAGCAGGTTTCTTCGAACCATTTTTATACAATCATTTTACATAGAACGTATTGAAATATTGAAAATTCGATCTTTTTATAATACGAAGCCTTAGCTTCTGCAGTGCGGTGATAGGAGAGGGGGTTCAATAAGTTACCCCAGCTAGTTCAAATTCCTCATATTAACTTAAAATGTCGAAATTCTATTACGAAGCGATTTTTGTGGAGAAATTTTGAAAACCGTTGTTTTTTTATATCATTTCTTCAAAATGACGTAGGGAGATGGACCAACTAATCCATTTTTAATAGCATACGTTCTCGAGGCAAACCATATCAGTGTATCAAATTTCATCAAAATATCTCGAAATTTGCGACCTGCGCTCTATATAAAAGAAAACATGGAAGGACGGACAGATATTCTTAGATCGAGTCAAAATAGTAAATAAATCAGTATAATAAAAAATGGGCCCATCTTAAGTCGTTTTGGATGTTACATACATCCGCATGCACTTAGTATATCCTGTACCTCAAGTGGTCTACAATGGGTGCGTAAATATTGCATTTTTGAAAATTTTGCGATAAAAGTCGCTAAGTAATATTATTTCGGCATATTGAACTGCTGCAACAAAAATTACACTGGCTAGAGCAGTTGTTTAAATCCTCTCCCATGTGAACATTTGTATGAAACCAAAACTTATTAAATAATTGTATCAAATTGGAGCAGATAGGTCTATTTTTGGGGCCTATCCCAAGCAAAAGGGTCTATTCCATAACAGTAACTTGGCATAAAAGTTAATTGTAGAAAATTTGAATCGCATAGATCTACTTTCCAGACCCCGCGATAGATGAAGATAAGTTTACGTTTTGGGCATTTTTCGTGTTTTACGACCAACTATAAATTATATATGATATAATATATGATATTAAGGAAAGCGATATACTATATATAATAGTCGGCCTTACCTGCCTATTATCGTTTTAGTTATTTTATTAATTTCCTGAGAATCTCTTCTATTATCATCTTTTTTTAAGTAATTTGTTCAGCGATAGTTATTTGGTTACGTAAAGGATGAATAGAACAGAGCTTGAAATGCATTATGTAGAGAAATGTTTGAATTTTTGTTAAATGAGACTCGATAGTTAACGTATTTGCATGAATTCTACAAACTGGCTATCATTTCTTTCATTTCGAAATGTTGTAAATATTTGTGTTATATAATAAACGACATGGGCGTTAATTAAAATACTTTAAAGGGTACACACTTCGAAAAACAAATATAACCCTAGCATGGTGTATGTGTACATATATCCGTTTATGAAACCGATTTCAACATTATTGTCATAGTTGTTCAATAAGTGGTATTTGTATATTTCATGCCAGCTCTCTCTACAAAATGAAAGTCATGCTAATTTCTTTATCGCATAAGATTTCTGCCTTAACTTAAATCCTAGATATTAGAGTAATCTACAACAACAATCTTCTTAGAATGGTTTCATTTCGAGGACAATTTTAATTTCTTGAAATTTTGTCTTTCGAAAAGTTCTGTTTACAAACCGCCGTACGTCGTTTATAATGCTTCTTAAATGCGGCCTATGCCTGTTGGAGCGTTTTAATGCAAACGCTGTTAATAGCCATTGAATACGAATACCATTGAAATAAATATTTACTTACAAAAAAAAAAAAAAAACGAAAAAGGAAAAAAAAAAGCAGTGAAAAAAAAACCTCTTTAAACAAATATTTTACTCTAACAATCAATCAGATCTGTGAAATTGTTTAAACATCATCACAGTTGTTGGTCAGTCAGCAACATCATAATTTTAAATGACTTTTTGCGGTTATTATTGTAATTGCCAGTCGCGGCATTAGCGGTGGTGATGGTAGTGATGGTGGTAAAGCAGCCAAGTGTTCAACTATTTGTATAAGCGCGCAAGTAGAGACTGAGAGATAGAGAAAGATTTTTATGCGCTTTAGCGGTTGATTAATAAAATAAGTGAGAACGTAATGATAGTAAACTCATTCATAACGGTTCTTAATTGGTTTTATAGTAAAAAGATGCAAAAAAAAAAAAACTTAAAAAACAAAAATTACTTTAAATATTTAAAGACGAATTCACTAAATTATTAATTATTTCGGTCTTCTTAATATAATCTCACATTACTGATGTACTTTTCCCCGTCTGTGGCCAACAAAGAATTCAAACGAAAAACTGATTAAAGCTGAAATGGAAATTAATGTTCTGCCGCATCTTCTGTAAGATACGGTAAGCAAGTGAGGAAATTAAACATGACACCACTTTTTTCATGAAAAAACAAAACAATTAAGTAAACAATTAAATACCCTACACCACTTCGCCTAACATAGTCATTCAGAGACCAAAAATTATAAATTATTTTTAGGCAAAGCCATACTTTTTATATTGGGGGATGGTCAATACATCAACTGCCGTGGCAAACTTAATTTACTTGTGTCGAAGACTTCATTATTTTCCAGTTGTTTTCACAATCTAGTCGCCATAGAAAGGCTTGTTTTTTACGAGAGTCCCTGCAAGCATCTGCGATTCATATTCTTTGCAGCTAGTTTTTATGCTACATTGCTATTATGGACCCCTCTTCATCATGAAATATTAAAAATCAAACCTTTTCGGCATTGCATACCAATCCTTGCGTGCAATGATGTCCGAAAAAAGACCTACTTGGTCAAAATTTTCATCATAAAGTGTAAGGAATTGGGCGTTTTTGCCATACAAAGCACCATAGAGTGATTACGAATCGGGTGGGACTATCTCAAGTCCTTCTGGGTGTTACATACCTACGCACAAACTTCATATACCCTTGTCCAACAAGTGGTGTAGGGTATAGAAATGCTCTTTTAAGAGAATGCTTGAAGTAAATTTTATTAAAAAAAGTACCTTTCGTCGCAACGTATATATTTGTCGTATCTTTGTGGAAAATGCGAATTCCAAATGCGGTATCAAAACTATTGCTAAGCTTGTGAAGCTATCGATATGAGCACCTATCTTTACGGGACAATGTCTCAAGAATCCAAGCGTAACTCGCAGAGACAACAAATCATTGACTGAGCTCAATCTTACTCGGAAGGAGTGATGCGTGGTGAATGCAGCGACAAAGGCAGCAATTTCCATTTCACTACTGGTAAGATTTTTTGGATGGATTTAAGATAATGCCTTCACATGAAGAAGTGACTGATTGATAAACTAAGGCAACTTTCTAAGAAAATCGGGGAAGCATGAAGTCATGTATGTATGTGTGTATGAGTGTGTGTATGTGTGTGTGTGTGTGTGTGTGTGTGAGAGAGAGAGAGACAGAGATAGAAAGAAAAAGGGAGAAAGGGAGGGAGTTATAGAGGGAGCTAGAGAAAGACAGAGCGAGCGAGAGACACAACGAGAGAGAGGTAGAGAGAAGACGAAGGAAAGAGATAGATAGAGTAGGATAGTGTGAGAGAAAGAGAGAGAGAGAGAGAGAGAGAGACAGAAAAAAAGAGGGAGAGAGAACTATTATAGCTATTTTAGGAGGTTCGCGGATGCTATAGCATTCGTTTTCATTGCGACGCAAAATGGCATGAAAGCTATAGCATTCAAATTTTAAAGCCAATTATTTTTTATTTTAATTTTTTATTTATATTAATATAACTTTAATATATTAATAACACTTATTTAAAAAATTGCACGTGTACCATTGTGAATGCTATGGCATTCATTATATGTATACAATCATATTATGACTACCGTTTAAAAAATATTTTTAATCAGATTTCGGATGATATCACAACTAATTTTAAAATAAATTAATTGTAATTTTTGCATGTCAATGAAATTTTTGTTGTCCACGAACGTGTTAACTATATACGGATTCATTAAGAACAACCGGTGATAGTTATTAAAGAGAGGAATCAATTGAGGGACAGTTTAACAGTTGATTATAATCAATAAATTTTTCCGCATGAAAGAAACTAACAGATAACTGATTGTTAACGGATAGTTGATGTCAGTTAAGAGATAACGCATAACTCTTAAGAGATTAGTGGGATATAAGTAATGAAAAAAAGATTAAAATATGCCGTACGGTACAGAATGTTATCAAAAGATTGCTGTATGAAGACCCAGTTGAGAATAGATATGAGGTTAAAAGAAGGAACTTGAGCGATATTGATAATTATAAGAACAACATATCTCTGCAGGCGGATCAAAGATATAGTTAAGAAAGGAATTACACTATAAAATGTCCACCACACAGCATGAAATTTTTAATAAGTCATCTACAGCTTAGAGAAGTTAAGGAAAAGGTGGTGCATAAATTACATTTCACTTTTATATTAGCAAGACTTCTTCGCTTCGATGTCCTTCCAAATTATTTGGTCTAACGTACTAGCAGCAAGAGGATAAGGATGATCTTGACGAAACATTTTTAATGCCTTCCTACGCTAACAATGAAGAAAGATAAATAGATTCATGATAGATAATATAGCTTCTTTCCTTGAGACTATTGAATTTGAAAAAGATTACTCTTAGGATGATTTTGATGAAACAATTGCTTTGCTTTGCCTTCATACGCTGTAACGTAACAGACATCAATAGTTTCCTGTTGCGATCGAAAAAGTTAATGTAGTTTCTTTCCGAGACTATTGAACTTGAAAGGGCTTATTACTAAGATGATCTTGGCGGAACGTTTTTAATCCCTTCCTACTCTAACATTAAAGACATCAATAGTTTGCTGTTGCGATCGAAAAAGTTAATGTAGTTTCTTTCCGAGACTATTGAACTTGCAAGGGGTTATTATTAGAATGATCTTGGTGAAACATTTTTAATGCCTTGCTACAGCCTTGAAACAATTCATTCGCTGTAACGTAAAAGACATCAGAAGGTTCCTGTTGCTATCGAAAAAGTTAATGTGGTTTCTTTCCGAGACTATTGAAATTGAAAGACGATTTTGGTGAAACATTTTTAATGCCTTCCTACTTTAACATTAAAGACATGAATAGATTCCTGTTGCGATCGAAAAAGTTAGTGTGGCTTCTTTCCTGTGGTATATATATAAAAACCACCTGCTCGAGTGGACTTGCTCTCAATCAGTGATGATAATACGAGCGTATTTATTTTTTATTTCATTTACTTTAAATAAGATTTTTATTTTACGTTTTGATTAAATAATTTTGAAACTATAATTAATAAGAAAGCCAGACTCTTCTGCATCGCTGTGCCCGTCGCTAGAAAAATACAAAACATAAGGAGGCGAAGCTAAACGGAGGAAACGATTGTTATTTTTGCTGACAATAAAGAATTTCTATAAACTCCATTTTCACTTACCGATTACGGAAGAGCCTTTCACGAGTGATTGACCGCAATAATGAGTGGCCATGATAATGGTTCCGTTAGTCGTTAGAGAGGATTGCGGTATCATTAGGTAGTCTTCACGACGATCATCTCCGTCAACTTGTTTATAACTGTGACAATTATTATCAAAGCCGGGCTCTTCAGTGTTTTGTTTAGATAACGAAAACTTTTCAACTTGATATCTAAGAAATGAAATCTCGTCAAAATGAAAATTCGATGCATGATCGATAACGCCTAAGGTAAACAAACCGTATCATTTTAGCCGCCTTTACTGGTTTTATGCAAATTACATAATTCATTTTACTTAAATAGTAACCGCTGCCGTCGGGCTTGTAATTAAAACTTTTTATTTGCCCCTCGGATTGCGTGAAGTATTGATTGCAACCTAAAGGAGCTAACAAATCGATATCGCCGAGAGTGTTCTTGTTATTTGAATTATAGGGAATTGTAAACATAGTCCTTAAATTGTCCAAATTATTACTATTTATGAATGGCATATAACTTGGAGAACGTTTCTTATCTTCACTTGTTTTCGGGCACTCTAACTGCGTGACAATTAAATGCCATTGACTCTGGGACCATTTATTGGGCAGAGCGAATTTGATGATTAGTTCGGTATCATCCTTACTGCCATCGAAAGGCACGTACAAATGTTGCCCACTGTTTTCACCGCATAGCATGAAATCTCCTATAACCACATGATCCTCACACTCTAAAGAGCTTTGCATAGCTTCCAAGATGGGCGGCTGAAGTTCCAATGTTTTGAATTCAATCAATACCTGGCAGACTTGAGTGTTAAACGGTTGCATACGATACGAGCAGAAATTTGGGGTTTTTTGTAGAGAAGCACTTTTAATGACTACGCGTTTTTCTTTAGTTATCGAATTACAATCAACTTTAGCTAAATAAGGAAAAAAATGTTTAAAAAATCAAAACAGGAAAAAAAAAACACTTACTTTCACAACAAACTTCATAAAAGTTACAAAATCCTTTGACATTTCCACCTTGGCTTACACACTTTGAACGGGGCATACAAGAAGAGCTGCCTTCCTCTGCATATTCATTAGAGAAACAGGTGTGAAAGAGGCCACCTCGTCTGGGTAAGCGCTCCTCGAACAATTTCATTTCATCGTTTTTGATTGTTTCCGAAGTTACGCTACTTTCCAAACTTCCTACCGTCAGTATTAAAAGCCAAAAATTCGTTAAAGTGAGCATGTTTCTCAAATCGTCACAACGTTTCTGCTCTTACTGTCCGCTATCAATTTATAGTTTAACCTTTTTATACCTTTTTCAAGAATTCTTTGCTTTTCAAACAAATTCACGGAAAAACTTTACGTAAACATTTATGATATTCGAAGAAACTGATTTCTATGATTCGTTTCGGGTTTTTGTTTGTGATCGTTTCAGGTGTTTTTTTAATATTTGCTTAATGGTCTGTTGAATCATTGTTTATTTGCTTCCAATGTTTGAGTTCAGTTACACCATAGAAGAGACAACAGATATTGAATAATATTTGTTAAAAGAAAGGTTATGCTCTGCACTTATGTCATGATAAGATGAAAGTGTGTTCTTTTAATATTCCGCGTGGAACATATGAGTTTTAATCAGCCGTACTTTGTGAAAAAACAATTTTATCTCTTCATTTAACTGCATCTCTCTACATCTTGTTACCATTCGCCTCTTTCCTCACCTACCCTTCCACACAATATCCCCACAATCTTTGTATCGACTTCCATACTAGTTCATCTCTGTGTGACTCTGCTTATACGTTTCCCTTTCCAATTAAAATTCTCTTCCTATCACCCGCTCTATCGATCCACTTTTCTGCCCACGTGCCTTAAGAGCTGATTACTATTCGACGCTTATGCTATTCTTCTTTTATGCTACTTTTCGCTGAAATACTGTCTTAGTGTATTTTTGTCTTTCCAAGTATTTGCTTCTCTTGCTATCAGTGTTACTATTTTCCCCTGCTATCATTTGCTATCTTCCTTACTCAACTTTCGACGCACTACTTACTGAGCCTCTGTCTAACTGCTTTTCTTTTCTTCTTATAACAGGTGTTCATGTGTGATTGAGTTATCAAATCTCCATAAGATTTTTGGGCAAAGGTCGTTTACTGACACGGCCATAACTAACAGGTGATTACTAGCAAGAGTTTCCTTGGAACCGGATAATTATCTTATAGGTTTTGCAAATTATGCCAGACTTTTAGTTGACGTGTTTGGACAGGAGCTTGTAGATCGTGCTAGGACGTTCAAGACTCAGACGTTCCTCCGACAAGCTTCCGCCGTCGACTATACTTACGTACAGCCATTTCCGATGCAGATGTTCCGAAAGAACTTTGTACGCAAGTGTAAGTCTCTAATTGCGTTCTCTGTACGGTAATAAAGTACGGCACACCATTAAAGCCTTCTCTGTCAATCCCTTAGTCATATCTTTGTAATTATCATCATGAGAGACATCTAATCACCTGTGAGAAACATCTCCTGGGTAGGTCATTACTATTTCATAGAAATGATTTTAATGCCTACAATGGTGGGAGAGATCTTTCCGAATTATGATGATGCTTTCCCGATTTGCATAAGTCTCTGCATCTTCTAAGTCCTAACGAATTTCCAAATAGAACTCATTGACAGTGTCCCAGTTAAGGTCATTGTTAGTAGTCTTCTCATGATTCTTCTATAACCGGTTTCAGGCAATGATTAGTTACTGTCGTCATATGAAGGTGTAATACGTTAAGTCAATAATCACTACACCACCTGGCATCTATGTACGTCCATTTTTTGATATGCGAGTCCTAACGGGCATCTCTTATAGGCTTTCGAGATTATCTCGACTCTGTTCTTGCATCGTTTAACGGATATAATGATTTTTGATCTTTTTTTCATTTCTAATCAGGAGAATATACAAATATACAGATTTTTATTGTCTAGAGGCGATGAGCATAAAGGTTGTAGACGTGGTCCTTAAGCAATTTAGTCCAGTTCTAATACCTACTTACGCGTAAGATCTTCCGATATTTTCGTCAATTGTCAATTGTCACGGACATTACACACTATGCCAGACGGAAACGTTTATGTCGATTCGGAATTTAATGCTGATTAAGAATAGGCACACTTTCTAAAGTCAACAGCATACAACATGGTGTCAAAAAAAGAAACTCAAAATAAAAACAAAGACCGTGCAGGAAAAAATCTGTTTTCTTACTATAGGATGGATATTTACTTTAGCTTAGGTTGCTTGTAATTTGCTGGAATATTTTACGAGATGATAATTGCATGACGAGTGTATCTATAATATTTAAGAACTTCTCTTGAACAATTAGTCAGCTTGTGTGCTGTCGAAAACTTTAAAGCAAACAAATAGCAAGCCGAGCATCGAAAAGAGATCTTCGTTAAAGTCCATATTAAGTAAATGCGGATTGTTTGTCTAAACTTTTCTTAACATAATGATATGTTATGGCACATGACATAATACAATTTCCAAGTATTTAAAAACATAAACATTAAGTTGACATATATGAGAGAGATATCCGATAAAAGGTATATATATATATATATATATATATATATATATGCCGTTTAAATGACATCTTTCTTAATAGAATAAACTTTAAGAAATAAAATAAATGTTTAACTTGCATTAAACATTAGCACAATAACGAAATATGAGATGAAGAGGAATTATAGGGAAACATCAAAAATAGCAATAAATAAAAATAAAAAAAAAAAAAGGAAGGAACATATCAAGTGTGTGAAATATTTAAACATCATAAAGTCACTCGAGCATGTTATGTTGTTGTTAAGTATCTATTTAAGTGTGAGCGAATATGTAAGTGCTCAAGTGAGTTGTTGTACATTTTATATATATGTACATATATAGATATATGTAGGGGTTTGCTTCGAGTGCCAGTGTATCCCTGTATGTAAGTTGCAGGATATAATGTTGTTTAACAACGCACTGGTGACATTAAAAGCCAAAACATCCTTTACACACGTACATCCTTATATAACTTTAACTTTTTTTCTTTCTTCATCACTTTTCATTCATCCTCTCGCTGCCTTTCATGCAGCAATTTGGTTAAAATTCTTTGTAAATGTATGGATATGTAAGTAAATGCATGAAAATTCACATTTCATTGTATGTACATTGTGTATATGCAGCCTGCTTACAACTGGATATTTAATGAAAAATATAATAAGAATTATAATAAGTAAGAAAACAGCGTTCCTTTTAGACCGAATCTTGAATACCTATTATAATAAATAGAGGTATTCAAGTGATCTGATGGACGGGCCGATATATAAGAGAAAGAGAGGGATCTTTAAATAGATGCACTAAAGAAACTATTGAATCGTCGACGTATCTTTAATTGCATGCATGGACGGACAGACAGGAAAGGTATATAAAAGATTAAAGAAAGAACGATAGAGAGGTCAGGAGATTACGGGCAGGGAGGCGCATGACATCTGCCAAAAGAACGTGTTGTAACGGACGCACAGCCAGACAGCCGGACAGACAAAATAGATAAACAAAGGCAGAGAAAGAATTGGCAGAAGGCTTGGATGACTCAAAATCGACGTACGGCGAAATGGATGGACGGATGGACTATGATCTATGTTGTAAAGAACGAATAAGAACAGTTTCCTAATTTTATGGATTACACCTAACCATGTAGCCGATCTGTAGCTGTCGGCATTCAATCAACTCGATAATAATTTGAGCACGGCAGCACTCGACAGCACTTTTACGATCGAAAGATTTTCCATTCGGTACTAAGATAAATGCATCGTCGATAAAGTGACAGCTTTAATATCTCTACTCGTTACAGCGCGAGTCGACAATCGACGGCTACCGAATTTCCTCGATATCGGTAACTATTAATTGGCCCCCGATTTTTTCAAGACATCCAGTTTATACTTTGGAATCCTTAACGTATCTATCTTTGCTTAGGTGTTACAAATGTTACAATAAAATTAATATAACTTTTCGTTCCTGTCGTCGGTATAAAGCGAAAATTACGAAATACGTACAAAATATCATAATAAAAACGTTGATGATGTTGATGACGGCGATGGTTTTGATGAACAAGAAGACGCAACCATATGTATATGTAAAGGGAGACGGTAGGGAAAAAGTAGCGTTTTAATAAATTTGTAAACAGATTTGTTAATTTCAGCATAAAATTTTGATGAGAACTTGGCCATATTGTGTGGCGTAAAGGACAATAACAAGAGCAAGCAATATCATCAACATCATCAACATCATCAACATCATCAACATCATTATCGTCAAAAAGTTTGCCACGTATGTGCTTTTGTGATTGGATGCGCGTATGCGTGCGTGTGTTTGTGTGTGTAATGCAAACAATATTGTATCGTTTTTTTTCTTCGTTTTTTTGTCGGTGAAAAATATATTTAACACAAACTATGAGACGGAGTTTCTCTCACTCATCTTGATTGTTACGGGCGCAAGGGCCAATTTTTCATAGATGACTATCTTAAACTTGTTGTTTGCGCCTTGATTTGGGCCCTTTGTATTAAAGGAACGTCATATTCCACTCATCCGATATAGCATTTGATATATCAACTTAAATATTCTGATAATTTCTGATGTGTAATTTTGTAAAAGCCATGATTACACACGCACGCACCCAACCACCCACCCACCCTCCTACCTGAGCGCGTTATATGTTCTTTTGTATGTGCGTGAGTGTATGTGTGTCTATGTGTTTGTGCGTGCGCGTTTAAGTGTATGTTTTTATAGTTGGGTGTTAATGGCTGTACAAATGTGCGTGTATTAAGTAAATAAACGCTTTTGCACAAAAGTTAATAATAGCAACAACAATGGGAACAAAATCCATCGCAGTTGTACACATCTGTACTCACAATAGGTCCGAAAAGAGACAAAAAACAAAAAAAAAAAAAAAACAAAAAAAAAGTAAATGTAAATATTCGTGTTAAACGGAAATGAAACGCATGAAATAAATGTAGTTTGTGCGTCCGTTGTCTCGTTATTGCGAGAGCAAATATAACGCACAGTAGGGAATAATGTGCGATGTAGTTTTTCATCGTCTACTTTAATACTTTGGCGAGTACTTTGTCATGCAATTCGTTATACGTAAAAACCTGTACTAAAGACTTTACAAAGTATATATATTTTCCTGATAAAAGCGAAATTTCGACCCAATGTAGTTATGAGTAATTCAATGGTTTAAAATTGAAGCAGAAGCAAGCATCAGTGATACTTGTATATGCGTCGCTACAACTTCAGTCAGTTGTTTCGTAAATGCGAAACACTTTTTCAAAATAAGCTCATTTACAAATTCGGTAGATGTATGATAATTGAGGGCTTCTTCCATATATATATATATATATATATATATTTATATATTTATTAATATATATTTCAATGAAGATAAGAACCAGAGTAACTGATTTCATATATTCTTATAACCAAGTGTTGTTATATTGCCTTCACTACAATGCATTTTGGGTTGTCCTACGTGGTTGGGATTGGGTTGGCACTTCGTGCTTTGCTTCTCATAAGGTACTTGGACTGTACGTACGTCTATTGTTTAAAAAGCTTCCTTTCTAAGTGAGAAGAAATATCTTTTTGCAAAATTTGGCTTTATCGATCAACTTAGACCCATTCAAGGATGATGCAATCAATCCAACGATTTTCCTTTGCCTTTTCTGTAGAACGATTTGTTCGGACACTCACAATACCCTGCAGTTTCCACGATAAACTCATCACTTAATTCAAATGTTGTTTTGTACAGCATCCTTTTAAGATTTTCCAGCAGATAATAGTTGTTAGAGTCTGGAGAATATGGAGCAAATCCGATATATTGTATGTACGTCGTATATTGCATGGAAGAGGCGGAGGAGGAAATGGAGGAGGAGAAATTTTTTTTTTTGGAAAAAAGATCAGTTCATAGTCGCTGCCAACTAAACATTAAAAATATATTACAACACATCACTCAATAAGTTCGTAGGTTGAATTATACACATCACCACTATCGACGAATCCATATAATCTTAAATAATTCACATTAGTTACATGGTACAAATATTCAAAGAAAATGTGTCAAAATATCGTGAAATTCCGCAAATTAATTTACAAATTACCATGGTTTTAGTCACGCTACTTTGGTATTTTTCGAAACAATGGAAAAAATCTGAGTTGATAAAGTCTTCTTTTTAATGGGAAAAAATATCTTTCCAGCAAAACATTCGCTTGACAAATGTTATTTGGACTTGACCTTACAAACACCGATGATTTTGAGCGCTCTGGTTGCCACATTCGGCAGTTTTTCCAGAAAACATAAAACAAGAATCGTTCTGGAAGACCAAAAAGCATTGTTGTTTGATATAGTTGAGACCCTAAAGCAATTAGAAGGCAGTTTGATTGCTCAGTTTTGACCAAACCACGAAAGTGCATAAGTTGAACTTCGAATTGCGTTCGCATACGCCGCGTTTGCGCTTGCCGGAAACATGTATGGCGTCAATGATTGTAAAAGCTGAAGTGTAGACAGACATCGTGCTAGAGAAGCTTTGATTGCATTATTGTTGAAGACGACTGTGCTAAGGAGCAAAGGTGAAATTTGTTGTTTCATTAGAGGTCCTATGAACTTATTGAACAAAAAGTTCGTTTTTAAAAATATCAAAAACGCAAATACTGGAGCGTAGTCTCTTCAATGTCACCGTGGTCTAGCTGGTTCAAACCATCTATTAAGTCAATAAAAAAAAAAAATTTCTCCTCCGAAAAATTAACAGCGGTTTTGCCTCCATCATAAACTAACTTTATTTAAATATCGTAACGTAGGATCAACTTTTAATATTACAATTTTTCATAATCGTGCACACAGAATGAGAATAGAAGGCCAAAATTAATCTTCTTAAGCGATAATCGTGATTTTCATAAGCGCGTTTCCAAATAGATTTACTATTGAATTTGATAATGAATGTGTATAGATGTGTTCCAATAGGATAATTATTTGAAAAGTTCTCCTTAACACTGCAAACACTTAAACGCAGTACCCTCTTGTAAAATTATGTACGCTAGATAGCCTTGGTTTTAAGATCCATGATTTGTTTTTTTGACGAAATTCGCTTTTCGAATACAAACGTGTGTACGATTGTGTACGATTTCTTGAAAAAGGAATATCTCTTTAAATTAAATTTGAAATTTTCGCATCCAGACAGAAAGAGGAAATTTTCTATAATTAAAATTTTTTAATTATAATTTACGTAATGGCTAACCACCAAATATAGTGCAAGCGCAATAACATTGTAGCCGCATTGAGCCAACAGCAACACGAACGTGTGTTATAGACAATTAGTATGCGTGAGTGCAGCAAACGCGAAGCGAAGAAGCAAAATGCAAATGATGACAATCATGATATTTGGACATCGCTAGAGATATTAAAAGAGAATCACGCGAAAAAAAAAAATAAACCAGTCGAGAGAACTAAAGAAAACCAGCCACGAAAAAGAAAAAAAAAAAAAAGAACGAAATGAAATCACAAGTGTCAGACCAACTAAATGTTCATGATGGTGGACGTTGTTTTCGCTTGTGTTTATCGGAAAGTGTGTTGAGGTGGCGATGGTGCACTTGAAATATGCAATTTGAAAATGTCCTTAAATAAGAAGACACACACACACATACACACACACACACACACACACACACACATATATACACAAACATATATATATATACATATATGTATATGTATACGCACACAATTTAATATTCGCTGCTGTCCCATTTACCATCACACTAAGCTGTTAGTAATAAACACTTTGAAAAGCCGAAAAGTATGCAATATGTTCAGCAAACATTACCGCAATTTGTGTATGAGTACTTGAAAGTGTGTGTATATGTATATTTCCTGCACATTAACGTATTCTCTCTCTCTATCTCTATCTATCTCATTCTCTTTCTCTCTCTCCCTCTTTCCCTCTCTTTCTCTATGCAATATTCTCTTCTTCTTCACTTGCTTCACCATCATTTTTGCTAATAGCAAAAACTTGTGTGAAGCAAAATACAGAAAAAAAAAAAAAACTTGAGGGAAAAATTGGAACATTTTTGAACAGTAGCGAAGTTTCATTTCATTACGTAAAAATGAACAAAAATTCCATGTGAAAATGTTATGATGACTCGTTGCCGAACCGCACTCACACACACGCACACACAAACACATTTCATTGCTGGCGAATCTCCGATTGCTACAATGCTTAAAAGTAAAAATAATTTTCCATAAGCTTTTCAACATCATCAGGACTTTTTTGCTGTTGCTCTTTTTTCGCCTACACTAGAGAAATGCATTAACATAGAGAAAGAAAAATAACTAAAAAAAAAACAAATTCAAAACGTACATTTAATTGCGGCATTGTGCAATGACATGATAGCGCTGAGCGTTGATCATTAAAATGAAACTCCTACATACATAGAACTACAGAGCCATTCGCGTAACTCTCCCTCATCTCACTCGCCTCCCCTTCGTTCCTTATAACCAAAAAAAGGAAAGATTTATATATAAA
>CCAG010002864.1:0-24412 GCA_001077435.1 Glossina morsitans morsitans
AAAAAAAAAAAAAAAAAAAAAAAAAATAGATAAATAAAAAAATCCACAGAAAACTAAGAAAAAAAGTAGGAAAAAATTTGCAATGAAAGCAGAGGTTTTTAGCTTTTTACCGAGAAAATTAAAAAAAAAAAAAATGCAATGAATAAATGCCAAGTGAGTATACTCTATAGTGTCGTTAGACCGACTGGCAGTGAAGAAGTTAACAATTTACAAAAATTTCATTACAGAAATCATGTTTTATACGCTTGGCTGTACATAACGAAAAATTGTTTCTTTTTTTTTTTTGCTCTCTTCGCTTCTAAATATTATTATACGTCAGGGCAGCAACTATTAAATTTTCATTAAACACCTATCAACGCATATTTGTTTGATTTGTACTAAAAGTATTGTTTACGACAATAATTTTATCTGTGTAAGCAACTTCTGTCACTTCAAGTCTTCTATGCGTTTACTTGTCTTTATGAAGCTTTTAAAATTGAATGAAAAAAAAAATGTTCTTTTTTTTTTGTTAAAGAAATCTCAACACTCGCTTTCTTCCTCTTTGTAACTTTAACTGGCAAAAAAATATGTTTTTGGAAATGAAAAAAAATTTGTTCTTTTATATTTTTATAACCTACACCACTTATGGGCGTACAAGTGTATATTAAGTATGTGCGGTTGTATATAATCTAAATCAACTGTTGACTTTGAGTAAAAATAATTTTATTTTAGTTCCTTCAAAGATCTTTCCTTCCCTCATGTCTTCCGAGTATAGAGTTTTCTCTAGTCCTGCAAGTGGAGGGTGCATAAAACACGATCTTGTAACGAACATCAATTTATTTTTATGCTGTACAACGCACTTGTGGGTCTATTAAATTTGTGCGGATATATGCAATACACAGAATGGCTTCAGATAGATCCAACTTGTATTATACCAATCGGTTTATATTCATTTTTTGAACCCATCCAAACTTGTCTGTCCCCCTGTCCGTCCTTCATATATCTGTTTTTTATTCTTGTGTTCAACCCACAGGTCGCATTATATTTGATATCGCGACGTATTTTGGCTCAAGGACGAGCACTTTGGGAAATCGTTCTGATCGCATCACTTTTTCGGGCCTTATTTTTGAACTGTCCTCTCCCGTCTCTTTGTTTATTACAATAAAAAAAAATTTTGTTTTTAAGAAATCTTCACACTTCCTCTTTGTTCTTAAAGAACTATTTAATTTTTAACAATTAAAAAAATTGTTTTTTTCAATTTTTAAAAACACAAAATTAAAAAAGAAAAAACTTAGTTAAAAAAAATTTTCTTTTTACAGTTAAAAGAAAATATTTGTTTTAATGTTAATATTTTTTCAATTAAAAAAAAAATTACGACATAAAAAAAATATTAAAAGAATATATGTTTGCAGTTAAAAGAAATATTTTCTTTTTAATTGTAAAAATATTTTTTAAAAATTTCTTTTCTTTTCTTTATTTTTCTTTCAAAAATATTTTAAGAAACACATTTTTTTTCTTTAGAAATTTAAAAAGAAAGATTTTTTTCTTTTAGAAATTTAAGAAAAAATCTTGTTCTTATTTTAACTGTGAAAACTTATGACTTTCCCAAGAACAAACAGACAGTTATGGAGGTCAATATTGAGACAATAAATGCTTCACGGTGATCGATAAAGTTTTCGTGTTGAAAAGTAAGATGAACTTTTGTCTTAACTAAGAATTTGGTCGCAAGTAGGAGAGTGCAAGCAGAGAAGATATTATTTCATCTTTTCTGCTTAACGCTAAAAGATCTTAAAGACTTTTACACCTTTATATAATAAGCAATTTAGTATAGATTTCTTACTTAACATATATATATATATATATATCCCCCATGACTTGTCCATTTGTCGTAATTCAAACCTTAATTACATCTTAGTTAGCAATGCATTCAAAGCTCGTTAACTTAAGCTCAGATACCGTGGATGTTAGCAAACGCAACCTGAATCCTCTTGCATTAGTCTTGACGTGTCTCGGTTCTCTTATAGCTTTAGCAGATCTTTAGTATGGGATTTAATGAAATTAAATTAATTTACAAGCAAATCAGAACTTTTTCGCTTTATGCGAAACGTTGTCTTTTGTTCTTTTTTCTCTAATGTTATTAATAGTTACATATAAGAATTCGAAGAACAATAAACGATGAGTGCATAAACAAACATACACATATAGATATGTTTACATTCTCAAGCATATGAACTCAAATCAAAAATTACTAAATCTACTCTAAAGCGGTTAGAAGGGAGAAGAAAAACAAAACAAAAAAAAAAGAAACATATGCACGATTCTTTTCCGACACACACTTGCAGAGAGTGAGTAACTGTTGATATACACATGTGTGATCACGGGCCCTATTGAAGTGACTTGCGTAGTTGTGGGTAGAAGTAGCTTCTTCTTCATTTTTAAAGCTTATTAATAATGCAATGTCTTCAATTCAATGAATTTTTGACTTTGCTACCGTTGTTGTTGTTGTTGTTGTTGTTGTTGTATTATTGCTAACTTTCTTATGGTTACGTGCTTGCCAGACATTTTACCTGAGATGAATCGAAGAAAGAAAAAAAACAAGCATAGAAAGAAGAAGAAGACTTTATGGGTACATTTTGAAGATGAAAAACTGAACTGAACATTCTGCATGAGTAGTGTTCAGATAAGGTGGAAGGAGGAATACAACAAGAAGAAGAAGAAGAAGACGAAGTGATATCTTTGGGTTATAATAGTGGGCCGCGTGTAGTGTTTTCTGTTTTGTGTGCTGATGAAGAGACAACCCTTACGTGCGACAAATTTACGGCTTTAATGCGGACAGGAAAAGTGCTTACCGCAATTTGTCTGGCCATTTATGGGTTCATGCATATGTACATACCGTATATGACTGTGTATGTATTTTATGGTTTGTACGCGTACATGTGTACATTCAAACATTTGTATAACACAATAGCAAATTTGTATATGTGTGTACCTGAATATTTGCCACAATTTGTTTGCATTATAAAGCTTAAAAGAAACAAAAACAAAAAAAAAAAAAAATTCAGGTATGAATAGAGAGAGGCTCGTTGTTGTTGGAGCAAGAAATCATATAAGGTTGAAAAGTCAAAATGTGGTCAGGTTTTACTTTTTTTCTTTCCTTTTTTTTTTTGCTTTTTTTTTTTGGAACTTGCACACACATCTATGGACGGTTGCTGCTGCCGTTATTGTTGTCGGCGTAAGTGTGGGCGGAACCAAAAAATACATTTAAAATGGTTTTTCAACGCGTGCTTTTAAAACATTTTGCATATGTTACGTTTATCGACTTTCATAGAAAGGTATGCACTCACCCGTACACTTAACTTAAACTTGAGTACAATCATGTGCAAACAAGAAGAAGTAGTCCTTGGCAAAAAAAAAAACAGAAAGGAAAAGTATCTTAAATGCAAATATAAACAAGTGTTCGCACGTGAGTGACGCTAGTAGTTGCCTGTAATACAAAGGATTCCATATATTAGATATAAACATATTGTACGTGTTCTGTTAGGTCTGTGCGTCCTGTACGGATATTTATATGAGTGCGTAATATTTGTAACGATATGTCGTTGGCCATACATACATTAAATTAATATTTCATTTGAATAAAACGTGAAGAGAGTTTATGAATATTTGCTTCTTCTTATTTTTTTTTTTACTCTGTCTTGAAAGAAATTGCTTGGAAGCAAATCAAATATGCATGTTTGTGTTTGTTTTAAATTATTTTATCTAAATATATTTTGCGTTTAACATCAACAATATTGATATTTTATTAACAATAAATTATATAGAACTTTATTTTTCTATGCAATTCGTAAACTAACAGAGAAAAAAAGCTAATAATGAACGAAATTCTAATACCCTTCACATAGTCACAATGACTTTTAACTATCAACAGAGTTATGTAAAGTTGTCCTTTCACTTTCTCCTAAAAGTCTTCTTAACCGCCACCCTGGCCCATCCATACTTCTCCAAAGCGACTGGGTGGTTACGCGGCATTTAAGAACCCGGGCGCATATATTATCTATTGAAGTGCATTAAAGGTTCGTTCTACTCGTTGTTTAACTGTCTGCAAAGTTATTTACTGATACCTTAACGCGTTTTGAAAGAATCGCTTTTCAGATAACTGTTTGGAAAGCTACTGAGTTGTTGAGATGTAACTTGGAGTGAACACGTCGAATAATGTGTTCAAATAGACGATTGAAGGATGACTGGTTAAGTTGGATTTGCGTAAACCTTTGTCTTCTTAGTAGTAATATTATATTTACTGAAAGATTTTGTCATATGCGACATACCTCAGCCGTCATCGTATTCATCGAATTTGGCTCTCTGCGGGTTTTTTTTTCTTCAAACTAAAAAGACCCGTCAAACGTCGGAGTTCTGCTACGACTAAGGAGTACCACTGAAAGCGCTTCAGGTTCTACCAAAAAGCACATATAAAAGGTGCCTCAAATGTTAAACAAAGCGCTGGCACAAATGTCTTATATCTAAGCGGGATTACTTTGAATCGGACGAAATAGATTTTAGTGAATTAATAAATATTTTTTCAGAAAAGTAAAAGGTCACCTCTCTTTTTAAAACACACCTCGTATTGTGAAGGTCTTAGAAAGGGATAAGGCGTGGCCACAGTTTAGTGGGTGCGTGTTCACGCCGTAAATGTTATGCCTTTACCGACTAAGAAATCACGATAGTTACGCCAGTAAAGCAAGTATGCTACCGCACTGAGATTTGAACTCTCGAATACTATCTTGGCAGTCGCTGTCTTGGATTGTGCATTTTGATCAGATAAAAAAACAACTTTTAACAACTTTTCCTCGACTACAGGGATGTATAAAGTTTTTTGAAAGCGATCTTCTAAAGAAATGACAATTTTCCGTACTCTATGAACTCGGAACGTATTTGTCATGGCCGGAGTCGTTTCATTTATGAAGACTTTCATGCAAGATGTGTATTTTGTCTGCTTTGCTAAGCCATTTTGCTTTGACTAATGTGTTCAGCTCTACATGATTTCTTGCAAAAAAAAGTCGAAGGGAAAATTAGGACTGATCAAGTACTTTTATAATGTCGTAAGTGTAGTGTTGTGAAGTAATTCCGTAGGAATTTTTACAAGTGCAGCCTCCATGAAGGCAAGCCTTAAATTTCCAGGTAGAAATGTGTGCGAAGGGTACGTCGGTATCGCGGGCTTTCATCTGAACATTAAGTTCACGTTTTGAAACCTTAAGCTCTTGTGATGGGTAGACATTTTAGGGATTTTCAGCTTGTAAAGTGAAATTAAAATAATATTCACTAGAGCCTTAACAGTGTACTGGGACAATGTTGCAAAATATTTCTAGTTTATATATTTTTAAGAACGCAATTTCTCCAACTGGCGTATGCTACACGTTAAACCGTGACTTTCTTACAAGAAAATTTATACAGTATTGGGCTCGCTATTCATAATCGACGAAATCCTCTTTGAATTCGCTTCCATAAGATTTGGAGAACACCTGCATAGGTATCTCTTATAACGTAGGCCATTCTTCCCTTTTTTTCACGAGCTTATCGATGATGGGAGTACTTTAGTTCTATGGCAGCAGGAAATATTATTTCGTAACGTACTTTCCCCGTCTTATACATACATATATATATATACTGGTCGGAAATTTTAATTCCAAAGTCAGAGTCCACATTTTTATGTTCTCCTTCACATCATTCATATTCGTTCTTGGCTTAATATAACACTCTTTGAATTAAGCAATACTTCAGGGAGCTATCCGTGGTTCTAACTTAACATGGTACCATACGAAGTTCAACCTCTTCACGCTTAACTGAATCGCTTACGCAGGCACTGATCTGCTTTCTTAAGATACATTAGCGATCGTATACGCTCCAAGCAAACGTCCGCTTATCACAATATTTAGATACGGAAGGCACAGACTACGCGGCAGGAACAGGACTTTGTGTCGGTTCCTGCTTTAACATTTACATTGACCCCTAGCTTGAGATTTTGTTAAAAGTACAGCACACCTGCTTTCGAACGAGATTACCCCTGTCTTAATTCAAATCAAACCCTCGCCTTATGCGGTCTAGTGAAATCACACTCTTAACTTAATGTGTAGTGTCGGAACGATCCCTGATTTTGCTCCTCACAGGCTCTGGTGTAAGTGTTTGTTACTTCGAATAGAGAATGAAGTTATCATACAAAAAAAGGGGAGACTCCCTTTTTCCCCTGTTCTCAGCTCTTTGCGGCCTTTTAGGTGGCATTTTCCTTCATTAGCGTTTTTCGATACAAGTTTTCCTTCCCGGTTTCCGTACGAAAGAAAATTCTTTCACAGGGTACCACTGTACTATACTTCTTTTTTACGCTAGACAGACTCCTTTCATTCCTTTTGCATGGCTTTGCTGGTGTAAAAGCAGATGAACTAAGAAAGAGAATGCAGGGAAGAAAACTCTTGAAGTACAAGACTAAGAAAAATGTAAACAATTTTTGTTAAAAAATAATGAAAAAAAAGAATGAAAAATAAAATAAAAAAGTAAATATCGTTAAAAATGGGACAAATTCGTATGTCTTCTCTTGTCATACCAAACTAAAAAAAATATTCTGTCGCTTTAATTATTGCACAATTTATTGCATTGAGAAGAAAACTTTTATACACTTGTGTTATGACACAAGTTGCAGGATGAGTTCTTCGCGGAAAGTAACGCACGGATGCGATACTGGAACTTTTTTATTAAACACTTCTAAGATTACGATAATTATGCGTAAGTTCGCATGTCTACAGTTAAAAATACTTAATGCGTACGTGTCTGTGACTACTTGGTGAAATTAACATGTCTTTTAAGAATACTTCACTTACTATTGCGTATACAGGGTGCGTCGTAAGCGTCATGGAGAACTTTCAACGAATCGTTTTAAGAATAATATGACAACAACACCGGTATAACATTCGTTACATATAAGAGACTCTTACGTGTCTAAATGTGAAATGCAATTTCAGGTAAATGTGTATCAAGGGGCACTCTACAAGTCTAAGCTCTTAGCCCCTCACATAGATTATTGTAAACCTTCTTGAAGCTTCTTAACAACCTATCTGCAATGATCCTTCTTGCCGTACCTGATGTCTCTATTTTCAAGTTTAACGTTCACAAACACTACACGCTTTCTTCGCCCCACATTTCCTATGACCTCCGCTTGTTCATCAACGTGCCTGCACCTATAGACGACATTCCCTGAGTCATAAGAAAAATAGAACATAGATCATTATAACTCTACTCGGAATTGTAAAAAACTTTTCGATATTGTGCGCTACTCATAACGGAGGTGAAAATGTATCCTTCACGACTTATACTTAGTAAAAGATCAGCAAGAGTTGTCGAATAGGAAAGTATCACGACTACTAAACACGACAGTGTGTGCTGCTTCAAATCGCTATGCAATAGTGTTTACTCTGGCCGTAGCTATAGTAAGGGCTCAGTCGGTAACGGCATAATACTCACCGATTTTAGGTATATCTTTCTCTCTTTTTACATCTTCGCGAATTCGAATCTTAGTGCGGTAGAGTTTACTTTGCTTGTAGTTATAGTAAGCGCGCAGTCGGTATAGGCACAATATCTGTCGGCTCTAAGTAACTTTTTCTCGTTTCTCACTTCTTTCTAAACGTCCCCGTGTTACTACATATATAGTAGTCTCTCTTGACTGATTGGTCGTTTTGAAGAAAAAAAAGAAAGAAGCAAATTGTTAAGAAAACGTGTATTCTCACGCAGCAAAATGTGGCAATTCCGTCCTCTTGTGAAAAACTTCAGTGTTGATTATGAATCGTTGCGAATCGGTTATCTAGTCGTGCTTCTTGAAAAGCCCAATCGAATACGGAACTTGATTCCGAGGCAGTATTCGTGAAATGAAACCGCCAGCAGTACATTCTGTATAGAGACAATAAAGTTCCGATTTTCAGGACCCAGTCCTTTAATTTACTTTTTTGTAAGAAAAGTTGAGAATTTTTACATTTCGCACATGCTGAGTATCGTCTGCATACAATTAGTAAAACAAGGACAAAAATAAGGAAGGCTTGTAGGTGGAAAAATTGTTAGTAATCCTTTCATCGGCAATGGCCAACCAATCCAATTGGAAAAAATTACGTATTGTAATCTTTTCATGCATTTATATGTATATAGTAATGTAAATGTGAATTTTTCTTTTTTGTAATCGTCGTAGACGAAGTTTGATAAAAATCAAAAAAAAGAAAAAAAGGAACAGTAATACGTATGTAGGTATAGCATTTACTATTTTGAGTTAGATATTTTCATTTAAATGTCAATGTTTGCGGTTAATTTGTCAATTGCTTTAATGCCCTCAAGAAAAATTCTTTTGTAAAATGATTTTTGTTCAATTTATGTAAAATAAGTTAAATTCATTTCATATTTTAGGAAAAATTTATTTATTTATTTTTTTGTACACATATAAATAAATGTAACGCCGTAAAATAGATTCTTGTGCACTTTCTGCTTGATTGTTTAAATGAATAAATTAATAAATAATTGAATGAGAAAATCACTGTAACTGAATATGTTAGACATGGTTAACATCCTCGGGAGTGTTCAAAGTTTGAGAATTTAAAAAGTAAACAAATAGGAATTTGACAGTTGATGTACAATTATGTGCTTGGCGATTAGCGCCGAGCTTGTAAAGCAGCCGAGACATTTGAATGGACAGGAGATTGAATATCGTCTTCGGTTGGCATCGAGCGAGAGAGCGATGATCGACACCGACATACCTATGTCAAGAGACATATGTTGCGTGTTGTTGTGGTAGACGTAACTCAAGGGCAATTGTTCCAAAAGTTAGTTTATATCGTCTTCGTTTGGCATCGATCGATACGTCTATTATCCACATAGAAATACCACGTGAAACGGCAAACGCAGCGTATAGTTCTAATAGATGTAAATCAAGGGTAGTATTCTCAAACGGTCGACACATCGACGATCAAAAATGTCATCGGAGGCGGCATTAAAAGGCCGCGAGAAAAAATGTGAAAAAGTTGCTTAGGCACTCTAAGGTATCTCTGAGTTTATCATGAAAGTAATGGCACTTTTTGTTAAAAAACAACGTAGAATGTTCCAATTAGCTAAAGTCAGTAAGCCAGTCATAAGTGGTCCAAATAGATAGTTCTTTTTAGTATTTCAGTTCTGACCCGATGACATTTACAAAAGACTTTAAAATATTATTCTTCCGCACTCTACTGATTACCCGAGACTTGAGTTGAAGATAAAAGTTAATTTTCGCTAGATTCGAAAAAAACTTTCGAGAAAACTTTGGATCGGATGAAGCAATATTTTGAACCCCTTGCCATTTAAAATTTTCTAGGGAAACGGAATTTTATATGGTTAAAAGACCGAACTTCCAATACTTCTTGATGAAAATTCGTGCATGATATTAATCTGAATTTGGACCACGTTGACCTATTTATCGGATCCCGACCCATATAAAGGTTCTGATGAAAAAAAACCTTTACATACCAAAAATGTCTTAATATTGGTGTTCTCGTGAAAGCAAGTTCTACTATTGGGAGAAAGTTTAATTTGTGATTTATTATGATGAAAGCAACTGGATAATAAAATACTCTTTGACAAGCATATTAAGTTTGATAAATTTAGGCCACGTTAACGATCGAGTATCCTTCAAAAAAAGCAGGCTTTCATAAAAATTATGCATTTACATAAAAATAATGCATAATTTTTGGTGCATTGTTAAGATTATGAGTGAAAGACTGTATTAGCAAAGCGGGGTAGGGTGTCGAACGTTCGGCCTTTTCCGACTATGGTATTCTTAATTGTTTTTTTTGTGTTTACGTATCCTAACGTATCGGTTAATTACCGTTAATTAAAATTTTGCTTACAATTATGGTTTAAAGGTGGTGGGTTCTTTTGTTGCTGTATATGTGTGCGTATATAGGTTTTTCACTCTTTGTGAATGAGTCATGTTATTGCATGCATACTACATAAAATGGATTGCGTAAGAGTTTATTTAAGTTCATCTTGGATTACTTTACGCGTATTTCTCTCAGTTCAGGAAAAACAACAGACTAACAGAAGTTGACTTGGGAGAGCTTCTATATCTCAATTCAATGTAATTTCTTTTTTGTTAGATTATTCGCAAACACTCGACACTCAGACGGTGCCTGCAAAAAAAAAAACACTTCTTTTTTTCATTCACTAATTACGTAAAACATTTGAAAAGGCAGCGAAAAAAATTGTTCTCTTTTTTTTTATCGGACAATTACAAATGAGTTTCTCAGTTAAAATAATAACCAAACAACAAGTGATCGAATGTTGTGTTTATACCGGATATTGAACATTGAATCAAGTATTGAACCATTATGTGAACTATATGTAGAAACATTGGTATGCAGATGTTGGTATGTATGAATATATGAATCGTTGTATGTGTGCATAAGTTCAAATATAAACCAAATGCACAAAATTGACATATAACCCAAAATTGATACGAAATGAAGCTGAAATTGCATACAATCGTACACACTCATGTACAACATATATAACAGAGAACGAGACCATATATACACTCGTTTAGACAGATTAGGCTTCAGAAAACGACATACGCACTTCAAGCTCTAGGCATTCGTTATGCATATCTCTATGTAAATACGTATGTTTAGGAATTTTAAATAGAAAATTTGTCGATTGGTGTTACGGTTGCTGTGTTGTCGTGTCCCCCATCTATACTTCTGTAGCTTCTGTTTCTGTTTCTGTTGTTTTTCGACGCACAAAAAATGTTATTTAAAAGCCATTTCTACGCACATAGATATATATGTGTAAGATGCCAAAATCATGCAAAATTGTAACAAATGTATATCAACCTAAATATATATATATAAGCATATATATACATACGTATACATAAATATATGTATGTATAGATGCATATATAGATATATGTGTATATGAATGGACATAAAGTGTATGAAGTACTTACTCTCTTTTTATTTTGCTCTTCCTCTGTCATTTCATTGAAGAGCAGAAAAATTGTATTGTATGTGTTATCGCATTTGGTCAAACACATAAAAGTGTTACGATTGTAAAATGTTTCCCTTACATAAAATCCATGCATATCAGTTATTCTTTTTTAAATGAGAAAACTTTCATATTTCATACCATGCAACGAATGAAATTTTTTCAAGTCAAAACATGTTCAGCGTCAATGCAAGAAAGTTTTTCCTATGAATTTATTGATAACAATTGCGGACGGGCACGAGCGGCATCATATAGGCATTCTTGTTTCTCTATGGCATCTATCTGCCTACGTGTTGGTGAATGCCTTACAGCCAACATACACCTAGACTGATTGGACAGCAAACCGCTCTGAAAATCGACTTATCATCCGTCTGTCTATAACGAATGGCGTCGCCAGCCGAATTGAAATCTCCCTGATGCGAACTGATATGTCAGTTCGACAGTTCAGTCCTAAATTTAATCTTTTAATCACAACTTTATTATAAATCGAGGTCAGACATAAAGCGGCTTGGACCAAAATCAGAAAAGAATTTCGGATCCCATATTGAAATATATTTTTTTTTTTCATACTTTTACAGTTTTGATGAGAAATTTATTCTTTTTTATGGGGAAGTGTATGAACCGCGTCGCCGGTAAGGTTCAAGTGCCAATATGTATCAGGAGTCAAACTTATTCGAGAAGTTTGCATTTGTTGGAGAAACCTCTTTATTCCGTAAAGTCCAAGAGATTTGACAAAAGTTCTGCACAGAATATAGTAAAGTGAGTGCGAAGTTAAGAGAATTTGGAAGATCCTTTTCTTTTTGTTTTTTTAAGTAGTGAATAATCCAAACAGGTAAGACATTCTGCCAACTAATGAAATTTAACCCTTCAAGGGCTGACATTGCAATCAAGCAGCATACGTTTCTTGTCTTATGACTTTTTGTTTGTGTTAGAAAAAATACTTGCAAGCGGTGTCTTCTTTGCCATGTTTCTCCCCTAATAACACGTAGTATTGGCAATTGGCACAAATATTGGTCCAGTTGCGAGCGGGCTGCGATTCAAAGGGCTTAAGATAACTTTGCTTCGTGTAGATCGTCCTTAAAGACAAGTTTTCTTAAAAACCGTAAACTTTATGGTATTTTCCGTATTTGGAGAATTGCATTGCTTCCCTTGCACGGATGACTTCAGAAGATGTCAAACATCCTCTCATTTCTGTATTTGTGTAAAAGTCTTACGTAAATGTTTCAATTGTAAAGGGCGCCTAATCTTGGTGGTTTCTCTTAAACTCTACACTGAGTAATTTGTTATATAAGATATAAGAGATTTTTTTTCTGAAAAAGCCTTTTGGGCAAAAGCAAATTTCAAATCGAATATTCCTCAACCAATTAAGACACGGAAAGATCATCGCTTTCTACTATTTCGCTTTTCTTTCTCTTTCCAAAAATTCACGAAGATTTCTGTTAGCTGAAATTTTCTCGGCTACCACTGGAAATTTCAATCTTAATTTTCACAGAATACATCCCTGGTTTCATGGCCTAAAGTTTTCGATCTCTATATATTGCTTAAATGCTTTACCTCTGCCGCTTAAAATTGATGGCGATTGATTCGTCGTCTTGTTTAGTTAAAAAATTGATTTTTGCTCCTAAAGTCAATTAATTAGGGAAAAATAGTAAGAAAAAATCGAACTTAAAAAGGAATCATCGATACATATGTGGTGTGGTGAGTGTGTGTATTGACAAGAGGGCGAATAAAGAAATGAGTGCGTAAATACACAAAAGTCCATCACACATTCAGTCGTCCATACCGTCAGGTAATGAAATACGAGAGCATGTTTGTGGGAATCATGTGCGACTGCATATGGGTTATGTGTAAAGGAAATGTGTTACAAGTACTCGTACCCTTAACCAATGTCATGCTGCATGTAAAACATGCATGTATGTGCGTCTGTGCTGACGATTGTAGATAAATGTATACACAATCATGAAGTTTGTATATATACATGTGTGTGCGTGGGTGTTCGTGTTTTTTTTTTGGTTTTTTTTTTTTTGTTTCAGTTCGTATTGCTGCTGTCGTCATGGTTTTTTCGTTTCTGTTTTGTGTTGTTATACTTTGTTGAACTATGCCGTGCTTCTGTTGCAGTTGTTGTGAGCGGAAACGGAAGTTACAGCCTCCTCAACGGATACGATTGCAAGTTGACTTAATGTTCTTATGTGTTTTGCCAATCGGTTCCTCTGACATACAGAAGCCGCCTGACCGGTCGTTCAATTGTCGTTTTGTTTATGCAAAATGAAAAATCAATCGCTTTGATTTATCAGAATATATGATAACGCACAGCTAGTCAATCTTACGTCATTCACTTATTTGTGTACTCCTCCCTAAGTAGACACAGATTTTTGATAAACGTCGCCGTTACTACACAATTTTGTCAGACTGCGTTATATGAATGAAGCCGATGCTTACTTATGTGATGCTAGTTTATGCCAAATTGAGTGATAATTAATTTTAGCTCTACTTACAATTGATTTATATGAACGTGTGCGTGTGTGTGTTTGTGTGTTTGTGTGTGTGTGTAATTGCTTTTATGTGCTGCGTGGTCATGTTAACATAACACCTCTTAATCAATAATTGTTCGGTTAAACGTTGGGCTCCACTTGACGTAATAATGTTTAGATGTCAGACATTTACAGACATGTTAGTATACTTTTAGGCTCTCGAGAATAATTCAAAGTATTTGCAATAATCTTAAGATCTACTAATAATTAGTATGTCTATGTTAATTGGCAAGTAAATGCACTTGTGTTTTTATGTGTGTATGTATGTGTATAAGTGTGTGTGTGCAATTAAATACATTTATAAAGATTTAATGTGCAAGTTTTAAATATCTTCTTGAGTTCTTGAGTAAAAAGAAGGATAGAATATCATAAGTTTATTGCTGCAACGATATCGTCTGTGTTTGTCATTTAGCCGCAGAGGAAAGTTGCTTCTATATAAGAAATAATGAAAAATAAAAACAAAACACAAAAGCAAAGATATGAACTATAAAATATAGTTCATCATACGGCATGTCACCATTTTTATGTGACAATACAACGGTAACAACAACAACAACAACAACAACAACACCAGCAACAACAAGAACCATAACGCCGCACATGGCATATTAATACATCAGAAGACAACACATAACATTTATTTCAATTGTGCCTCTCTTTTCTCTTTTTTTGTTTTGGTGAGTGGCTGTGTGGTCAGACGAATGATATTTTTTTCACACATGTACACACGTTGCATTCGCACATATGTAAATACCCATGCACATCAAAAGAGCGTAAATTTCTGCATTGAAGGAAAGTTGTTGCTCCAATATATTCATATACGTTTAACGCTTGCGGCTGTTTATATGCATAACGTGCATAGCAAAACGGAAAAGTAAAATATTTGAAAATTGTTTTTATATATATGAAAATTTAATTTATGGATTAAAATATTTTAAAGGATTAAATTTCCAAAAATCACTTCAATAATTCACCGCAAGCGATATATAAATATTTTGATATAATTTTGAAGTTAATTCGTAATACACTCTGCGTAAAGCAATTTTGTTTTTTGCATCGCACTCCAAAAGCAATGCTCACGCCTAGATTAGAGGCACAATTATTTGTTTATTTATTTATTTGTTTATCTATTAGCAGCTACATAAGAATATATATAAAATATAATATTAGCAAAGGGTTTAAGGTAACTTAACCTCCACTTTAAAATACTTAAACGAAAGCGTAGAATGGAGAAAGCATGACAAAGAGGAAAAAAACAACGAAACCAACGTTTAACAACTTTCAATAAAGTTATCGATTAAATAACATACGCTTCACATATTCACTTTTATCCGAAATGGAGAACAAGTGGTAATTATCATTACAGTGCTCACAGAGGAATCGTAGAGGAGAATGCAGTTCATAGTTAGCCCTACGCCGCGATAGGTGCAAGAGAAACAAATGCACGGGACAATAAATTCAAAGTCATTTAGTAGGAATGAAGACTACATTCCGCCGTTAACAAGCTTAGCCATACAGAAACTAAAAGAAAAAGTTAGCGTTCGCTTCTTTATAGAGTGTAGGTTGGTCAAAAGGAGCCTATTCTCATAAGAACGAAGTGCTCTTTGCGTTTCTAACTTAAGCCCATAAACGGCAAATAAGGGAAATTGTCTCTGAATAGATTCCATTTACTGCCCGTAACAGCTGTAGCTGGGCGATCAAACAACTGAGATATGTATACTCGGTAATAGGCCGACATGTATGCCTTTTTGCGACGTAAGAATCGCCAAATTCCTTAATAGATAAGAGAAAATGTATGCAGTTCGAATAACAGGTTCGGCCTTAATATTGAACATTTATAAAAGCAATTATTTGTTCATCCTTGTTGTGGAATCATGTTGGGAGACCATGTATCCTTGGAAAAAAAATAAAAAAAATATGAAAAGTGTTGGAGCGAATAACTAACAGCTTCTACTGTTACTAGAACTAGAGATTTCATTTAGTGGAACGACATAGTTGTGCATTTTGCAACTGTACACTTTGTGGAAAGCACTCAGTCATAATTAAGTATTGAAGTAAGCCGATGTATGTCAAATGTATTTCTTACAAATGTCGACTTTTAACTTGAGTTTTCGAAAAGTCGATTTTCTAAGACACAAAATTCTAATGAAAGAGGAAAATCAAGTACACGGCAGTTGCCGATTGGCGAAAAGGTTAACAACAATTGACAGGAATTTAGCGAAAAAAACGTATTGACGGATTAAAAATTTCGCTATGGATTTAGGTAACCGTGACTTGCTTGTAAAAGGGTATACAAGCACAATATTTGGGGAAGGTAAAGGCAATCGAAAGTGACTCGAGTCAAGAGACTTGAATTGTAATATTCGAAAGAACGAGACCAGGACGTGAATTAAGGCGTTGTAAATATAGGTTCCTGTAACTAATTTCTATCCTAAAAATCACAATTCATCGATATGAACTTAATTTCAAAAGGTGTTGAACAAATAACGTAATATTACGAAAAAAGGCTTACGTTACATTATATTTAAGTATGAATTATTTTCAAGGACCTACGGGCGCCCTGAATTGTATAGCTTAACAGGTTGCAAAATTGTAACCTTCGCACTTGCCTGGAAGAATATTTCATTTACACTCTTCTAAGGAATGATTAACTTTCCCCCTTAGTGTCACATGCCCACTATAGTCGACATCAAAGCTCAATTTCGAATTTCGAGCATCAGGTTTTTTTTTCAGCGCAACATTTTACATTTATTGCAAATCGTTAGTAGCCAATGCAAAAGCATTGAAGTTGTGTTAATGTGAAAGAGTTACACAAAAGCAGCAATAAATAGCATTAAGGGAATCCGTTTATCATCAGCTTGAACAACGAGAGTGTAAAAACTGTATGTAAACGTTCGTTTGTTAGTTCATTTGCTTGACAAGAAAAGGAAGAGTAGTCATAAACACCTTGAATTTTTATCCTTTTTTATTCTGTCCCTACTACCAAATAGGCGAAGTGTTAAAGAGACAGACAGATTGCGATAGACGAGAATGAGTCCGCCTTCAATTTAATGGAAAAGGTAACAATTCGAAAGGATTGTTAAAAACTATTACGAGAGGTAAAAAATAACTGCGAGAATATGGACATGGCATGGGCAAGTACCAGTTTATCAAGCGGTATGCCAAACCTCTGGGAAAATTCTGTTTTAAAGCGTACAAGTAAGCTTTAAGTCTTTGCAATGAACATATTTATGACATGCGGGTAATAATTGCGGAAGTAAAGATCGAAAGTGATCAAAGTCAAAGTGAAACTTATTCAAAGCAGACCTGATTTTATGATATGAATTTTTATTAGCCATGAGCTCAAACAATGGCGAATGAATGAAATAATTGATTGGATGAGTCACACTGCCTTGCAAACATTTCCACAAACCGAATGAGTTTCAAAGTTATCGTGTGTATACGCAAACAATTAGAACAAATTTGAAGTCCTCTTAGAATAATTGAAATCATTGTATCACTCCATAAACCTAAGGCAGCTATATGCGCGAGCGACGAACTCAGGCATATATGGCTCTTTTTGGAGACTTCCTTTCAACGGAATGAGAAAATTAAATGTTTCCGGCATGAAAATCGATAAGAAAGATGAATTGAGTCATTGGAATAATGAGGAATGGAATGCAATGTGTTTTTTTGAAATTCGTTGCTTTACTTGGTAACAATTAGTTGCGATTAGAAGCAGTATTTAGTTTTGCCTTTAATTAAATTTCCTTACTGTGCAATGCTTTGAAAATAATCGCCGAGAATCGGCTTCTTTCTTAATTGAGATACTCTTGACAGACCGAGATTCCAATTCATAGAAAATCAAAGAAGAGGAATCCGCATTCATAACTAGGTGTTATATATCAGTCAGTTAATGGCGTTACATGTTAGGAGAACTGATGTATGACAGGGGATTTACGTAGGTACCTGCAGTGAAGGCTCGACCCTATGGAGTCCGGTGGCACACTGAGTGAAATAGGTCACTTATACCCCCAGGGACCAAGTCTATCTTGCAATTCCAGAATAAGAGCATGTATATAAGGTATGTCTCGCATTTTCGCGAGTCCTACCCAACATGTCAAATATTTAATGTTTCCACCACGGCAATCAATAAACTCCCGCAATGGACCGTTCCCGCGACCAGGACGAAGCTAAAAGATCGTTCTCGTGACGCCTAACATCAGTGGTACCCAATTTAAGGAGAGACAAAAATACTAAAAGAAGTATAACAAAAGTCGTTGGTCGGACTTTGCTTCAAGTTCCATATAACCTGAAACTCGGTGCGGGAACCAGTCGGTATGGAACCAGTCAACTCAATGCACATGGAGACAATGCACATGGAGACAATGCACATGTTAGGAGAAGAAGTGAAGTCAAGTTTTAACGTCTTCACCTGTTTTGATGGCTTAATGAGACGAGCTTCCTAGACCCATAGGAAATTTTTAAGTGAATTAGGGCACCCTTCAGCTTGCAAGACAATTCTGCAAGAGAGACGAGCTATTTCAAAACTACAGTTTCAGAATGAGTGTTTGAGTATGGTTCATATCTTCCCCTCTTGGCAGGGCGAGGCATACCATGCATCTCAAATTATTTAATGCCATCATCGTTTGGTGATAACCATAACCACTAGAAGTACTCTCCGAAGAGGCACACCCAAATCGAACCCATTGTAATAATTTAGGTTTGCCCCGTAGGTTCATGCTCTTATTTTTATATATATACTAACGCTTCCACCGAGATTCCTTACAGGGGTTAACCCCTAGGTTAACCCTAGGTTATTAGAATTCATGCTTTATATACAAACCATTCTTCATATATGCCACCGAAGTTTGTTGTACAGTGTACGTAAATGCAAGCTTTTCCGCGAGTTATCATAAGCATCGCTTCTTGGTCCGTGTTTAATAAATGCAGTCAGCCCGATCCGCTTTAGCAGTTAAGTGAGTGCACACCCTGACCTCCGTGAGTTTTTATTTATAATGCTTTAGAATTGTGATTATCAGATTATCCGTATATCCTGGGATGCCACCCCACTACTTTCCCGTTTGGATTTGTTGTACAAGGAGCACAACTCAACATGCACCAGGCACCCAATTCACACCTCGGAGTATTTAGCCTGCTCAATAATTCTGGTATCACACACCAGTGATCGTTATATCTTGGGCCTCCACTAAACCGGAATTCTCAGTGGTGAACTCTGCAAGCAGATGACCCCTCAAACTCTCGATGACTCTCCAAGAGAAGTGTTCCCGCCGTCGGGTTGTTAGGAGAATAGTAAACTGAACATAGCTCCGTTTCTTCATGCAAGCAAATGATTTGCACTCTTCTGTTCTAGAAATTTCGGTACTCAACACTGTCCGCGTTTTGGTCAATCAATCGTTGGTAAAGCCGATGAATCGTTTTAAAAAAATTGAGTGTGAACAGCATGTTTCATATTATGGCACACCTTCACAAAGGTGAAAATTGACCCAAAATTAGCTTTGAGCTGAGTACCTCATGAACTGGGAATTAATCTGCAAATCGCTGCTTCAACGAAGCGAAATCTAGCGAGTAAACGAATCGTGACTTAAAACGGATCAAGCTACACCATTGAAAGCAAAGCGCGGATTGACGTCGCGTGTTGTTCGGGAAGATTGGAATGAAATCATGCATCACCAGCCGTTGGAACCTGGCCAGCGGATTGATTTCAGTCCCTGTTGTCAGTAACTAATGTGGGTAAAGAGTGCAATTAAAAAAACACAAGGTAGGTAACGTCCATCTTCCGTCCCGACATTTTTAACTTGATGCGGTAAAAATTTAGGAAGTTTGGCTTTTGTATTTTTTTATTTTAGTCTGAACTCTACCGCGTCTGAATATAATTTCTTTCGCTCCTCGCAGAACTCTCTTGAAGAATTAATCACCTGCGAAAGAGACTGGCAGTGAACTCAAACTGAACTCGGAAAACATTGGTTAATGATGCCTGTTATTCCGTTTTTTTGTTTTTGTAACCTTTAGCCCTTACGTGAATTTTTAATTTTCTAAATTTCGTTATGCAAACATTCAATGCGCTGCTCATTAATAACGATGTGTCTTGCTATAGCAATTTTATTAATTAACTATTGACCTGTAATATGGAACAGCATGTGAATTGTAACAAAATGGCAAATAAACGTTAACTCTGTCTACGACAGTGGCAACGGTAACGTCAACGCGTCATATACTTAACAAAATAAAATCCATTAATGAATAATCGACGGAATTCATATTACAATGGCGAGTTAAAAACATTTATGGTTGGTTGTTGCCGTCGATGTTGTTATTATTATCGTTACTGTTGCATAATTGTTGTACTCGTAAAACTCGGCTCTATTTTCATTCCTGTTTGCCTCTCTTTTATTTTAAGTACCACGGCAAACTGTCAAGAGTCTCATTAATTGAACAACAATGAATGCCATCAGGAAAATAAAATGAAACAAAAAAAAAAAACAAAAAGAAAAAATATTAACAAAAACGTAAAGAAAAAAAAAAAAAAAAAAACAGAAAAAATGAAAACTAAAGTAAAAGCAAAAACTTTGAAAACAGTGCAAAGCAAAGCTAAAAATCAGTTAAACATGAAAAAACGAGAGAAAATAAGTGAATAAAACAAGTTAAAACTTGCGGTTTTTGTTTCTGCGGTAAAACGGAAAAGTTCAAACATTAACAATATCAACAACAAAAGAAACAAAAAAAAAAAAAAGAAAAAAAATGGAATGAAATTGAAAATTTTTTCTCTCCAAAAAATTGAAACAACAAAAACAAGAAAAAAGAAAAATATAAGACAAGAAAAACCAACAACAACCATCTATAGAAAAAGTCATAAAGTTTAACTTAAATTCGCTTTATAAGTGGCTTGAGTTCTAGTAGAAGTACTATAGTAGTACTCAGTGCTACAGTTACAATTTCCGTTTCCGTTTGTTTTTTTAGTTGCGGTGAATAAACATGAAAGCAATACAGAGATATGGATGGGATTAAGCTCAACAGAAAGTGAAAAAGGGAAGGGAATTGAGCAGCGAGCACAGGGTGAAAGAGGATGAGATGATGACTGAATTGAAGCGGGCATAGAGATTACAGTGTTTGCTTTTCGTAAGCGCCACTTAAAAGCAGTCGCCAAACACAACTAACGTACTTATTTCCAAACCTTTATACGTGCGTTTATAATTCAATGTGATTTTGCAGTCATTCTTTTTCTTTTACGTTCAAATCCTTTCATTTTTGTTTTTTTTTCTTTTCATTTATTTTTTCTCTTACGGATATTTCTCCCTATGTTTTCTGTGCGACCTAATCTGATACGAATTTTTTGACGCTGTTTAATGTTAACCGTCTTGTTACTGTTGTTATTTCATATTTTACTAACAACATAATATAATTTCATTTTCTTTTGCCTTTCGTTCTCTCTGTCGCTCCTTCTCCTTGTTCTATTCCATCTGTGTTTTACCTTTAATTGTGTAAATATTTTTGTAGCGCTAAGCTCATAAATGTTTTGTTTTACTTTCAGTCTGCGCTCTATGCAATACTACTGTTATTTAGAGCGTACATAGGATGTATGCTTCTGATGAAAAATTTTTCGGTTATGAACATAACAATAAGTTGAAATTTTTGACCATTATTTTTGCTAGCATGTAACGAAGCTTCACTATGCCTTTCGTACCATTCAACTTACCTTACGGTTAAACAGGTATCTCAACTTGATCAGGAGGTTTGCCTGCTGAGGAGTAATGTGATAAATGTCGGATTACACCCTCGATATTAGTTCACTTTGTTAGTGTAGCATTTGAGAAATACCTGAAATATTAGAGAGCAAAACTCATCTCACTTATTCTTTAATCTCTTCCTTTTTTCCTCTCTATTGTGTTCCATGTTTGTTATAGATTTTCTCACTTTCTTACTTTTATTTAAGATTTTTTGTTAGACCTTTTCCTTTTTACTTTTGTGGTGTATATTTCTGTTTTGTACTTTCCCTTTCTTCTTTTGCTCACCTTGTCTGGCCTTGTCTTGTCTTCTCGCTTTCCATTTGCTGTTGTGTCGCCTTACCTTGTTTCGTCTCGTTTCGTTTTGGTAGGTTTTACCGCCGCTTGTAGAATCTCGTATTCTCTCCATTTCTGTAATGTCAACTTGTGACGCCACGCCCTGCCTCGTCTTATCTTGCCTTGCCTCGCCTCGTCTTATTTCGCTTCTTCTTTTGTCATTCCGGCTTGTGCTGTGTCGTCTCGTTTCGTCTTTTCACATCTTGCTTACTCTCGTCCTATCTCGTCTCCTCTTATTTCTGTTCGTGTCACGTTGACTCACCTCGTTCCATCGCTTTTCGCCTTGTTACCTCTTGTCTTCTCTCGTCCTATCCCGTCTGCTCGTCTTGTTTCTTGTCGCGCCTTGTTTTGCCTCATCACGCTTTGTGTTCTTTCGTTTCCTTTTGTCGTTTCATCACGTCTCAAATCGTCTCATCTCGCTTTACCACGTATTCCTTTGTCGCATCCTGTTTTGGCTTTTTTGTTCTCTCCTTTTTCGTTTCTTTTCTTTTTCTTTCGTTTCTTTTCGCTTCCCTCTTCTCTTCCTTTCGTTTTTCTCCCTTTATCTGTTTGCTTTTTTCAATTCAATTACTATTTTTCGACGTTACTTCGTTTACCCTAATTTTTTCTTTTCCTTTCTTCACTTTTTTTCATTCTATTTTCTGTTTCTCATCCCTTTTTCTTTTTTGCTTACAAGCGAACAACTCCTAAAAGTTTATCATATAAAATGTCGTTTGCAGCTCTATGGAAAGTGGCCTATCGTAATCGACTTGAACCCATCATGTAGATCTGCTTTTCTATTATTATTGTTATTTAGTTGGTTGACTGACTGCGTGACTACCTATTTTTGCTTTTGCCTCTATTTTGTTTCCCTAGTTATAGAAATTTAATTTTACGCTAAATTTGTTCCCTCTTGTTATAATTTGCAATCACTTATTGTATTAAATGTATACCATTGTGGGCACTGCACTCTAATGTGTGCGGTGCGGTACCCATTAATTTGAAGGTAAATAAAATATCATTTCACATACATACGGGAATGAAATTATTGATTTAAATTTTGTTATATTTCACTTTATTTCATTTCATTAATATTTTTAATTAAAAAAAAGAACACAAACGGCATAAAAGGAGAGGAAGAGGAAAGCTTTTCAAAATGAATTTACTCGTATTGAAAAGACCATAAGTATGTATGTTACATGTAAGGTATCGATTTTCAAAAGGCAAAATGAGTCTATTTTTTTTTTTCTTATTTATTATTTAATTGTAATAATTGTCTTATATACGAGAGTCGTAATAGCAGTATGTTTACAGCAAACAAACATTTATCTTTAAAATTTATCTTTTAAATTTTCACTTCACATCTCCTCTTGTTAAGGTTAAGACAAATATTTGTGCAGCCATTAAAAAGTGATCTAAAAAGTTTGTTTGTCCTGATGTGAGCAGTTTAATTTTGTTTATAACGAAATGAATGAAACGGAGGAAGTTATCTCAAAATAAATATTTGTTTTTTTGGTCAAGCTGTGGCATGTAAGCTAACAGATAAAGGAAACGTGATATATTGACTTTTACTATTAATTAGTGTAAGTTGAAAACGAAAAATTATGAAATTTTGGTTTTAATTCGTTTGCTTGCCATAAGCTTTGCCAGTAAATTAAAAAAAAAAAAAATATTATGTCCCTAGTGAGACGAAATTTACAAAGTTCCATGTTTGCATTGTTTACTCACTTCACCGAGTTGCTTTAATGCTTTGATATTTGATTTCCATCTATGCCGATTCCAATCGTAATTACAGTTCACAGTGCAGAGCATTGCAGTGCAATGCGTTCTCGACGGACGTAGTGTCACAACAGCACCTGTGCTTATCTATTAAGAGTGGATTGAATTTATTTCGCTAAGATCAGATGGTAAGCCGATATTTGACATGAAGTATAAAGTTTCCAATTTCAATATGTTCCACTTGTTCAACCTGATCCGATCCAATCTTTAGTCTGCTCTATCATATCGCTGTACTTTCATACTCTCAACGATAAACTGCAGGCAATCGCCTGCAATCAGTTCGCAATTTCACTCCTTCTCCTTTAACTGCAATTCGTACAGGACGAGCTCTTTAAATTAAACGCTTGTTTGAGCTTTGAACTTAAATTTTGCGATTATTTCATATTACATTTCCGCAACTTGGTTTTACATTAATTGAAATAATTAGCATAAAAAGAAAAAAAAGTTTTTCTTTTAAATTTGGACTCGATCAAAGTGGGAATATTGACCCTTCTCGGACCCTAGCACGATGTGCCTCGCGTGCTCACACCCAGAATAGAAATCTGTAACAATTGATCAGGAATGGCCTAAAATTTGAGACAAAACAACCACTCCACTATCACCTTTCATAACTTTCCTGCGAGTTCTGAACCAAAGTTTAAGCCGAGCTTTGTTTTTTTTTTTAATTTTGAAGGCTTCTCTTTTTACTTAATTCGAAATCAGGAGAAAGAGGATGGAATGGTGGACCACAGCCCGTCCTGAAATACCCTACACCACAATACAGTTAATTTATATAATGAACTTCAAAGATAAGACTTTATATGGGAAGCGGTCGAAAAGGCGTTTCGAACCGGACCATTTTCAATAGCTTTCATCCTTGGGCAAAAACAAGTCACTGTATCATATTTAAGAAAACTATCTCAAAAATTGCGGCCTGTAGGTCGAACACAAGAAAACAAGTCGAACAGACCGACAGTTGGGCCGACGGATAAACAAGCGTGGATCGATTCAGAAAGCGATTCTGAACCGATCGGTATAGAGAAAGATGGGCTCTTCCAAGTCCTTTTG